>BSBK01001956.1:0-60691 GCA_027943335.1 Chamaecyparis obtusa
GAGTGGGAATTTTGAATTCATGTGCACCTAGCTAGATGCACGTCGAGGATGAATTTTGAAAGAAAATTTTATTATAGGGTAAGTACACAAAGATGGGGGATCAAAAATGGGGTATAAGATGCCACTTTTTTCCTAAAATCAGCAAACTCTGAACTTTAACAAGAAATTGAAGATAGTTAGACTCAAAATTTTAAGATGCAAAAAAAAAACAAGAGTTGTAATACTTTGAATCTAGTTGCTAAACTACTAACTTTTTTTGAAAATGGTGCAGATTAAGGCCCTCAAAAAGGGGAGCACAAAAAGTGGTCCTATTTTTTGTGAAAAACATAACATAGTGTTTGGTGTGCTCCTCCTAAAATGTTAACTTTTTTTTTGAATCTTTTTAATCATTCTAGTGAGAAGTTAGCTAACACTATGTAGTTTATCCTAGAATTTTTGGTAATTTTTTTATGAATGTATAATTTTTGATGAATTTACGAAGTGCACACATCCTGAAAACATGAAATTTATGTGTGCTCCCCCTAGAAATCATTAAGAAGTAATCAAAAATCAAATTTTCTTTTTTTTTAAAGTGTGTACAATGGAGTCTAGTTTGTAAAAATGTAACTAGTTGCAAAATTCGATGAACGAGCCAAAATTTATGTCCAAAAATACTACACGTTGGCTTTTTACAAAAAATACACATACACACAAAAGAAATTAGAGATGAAAGACTTAACATAATTAGAATTTAAAATAAATTATATGCTTAGATAGCTAACAGAGAGATCGGTAATATCACGTCGTCTGATTTTTACATTCTTGAGCCATGAGTAAACCTGACGAGGAGCACACAAAAAAAGATGTCATCTTTTTGTATATCTGCTGGAAAACACATATCAGTCCTATTTGAATCATCCAAGCCTTTGGGTTGGATCTCCAAGGAAAATCCAAGCCTTAGGATTGGTAAATTCCAATGCCTTACAAAGCATGTGCACTCTATAGGGTGAGCGCACTACTAAAATCTATGACTTCCATAGGGCGTGCACCCTATGGAAGTCATAGATTTCAATAGTGCGCTCACCGTATAGGGTGTGTGCCCTATAGGGCAAGTACACTATTGAAATCTATGACTTCCATGGGGTGTGTGCTGTATTTAATTCATATATTTAAATAGTAATGAGAATAGTAAGAGAGAGAGAGAGAGAGCATATGTGTGTGTGTCTCTCTCTTTCTCTCTCCACCTTCCTATCCTCAATATTTTCCCTTCTCTCTCTCTCTCTCTCTCTCTCTCTCCACTTTTTTGTTTCTTGCAAAGGGCGCACGGGCTATAGTGCACTAGTGCTATGCAAGAATATGCATGTTACGCTCTCTCTCCTTCTACCTCTCACCACTTTTTTATTTCTTGCAAAGGGTGCATGCTCTATAGCGCACTACCACTATGCAAGACTATGCATATAGTGCTTTTCTAGTTTTTCCATAGGGTGAACGCATGTTATCTTTTTTCATAGTGAGTGCACCCTATAGGGCACACGTGCTATGTTTTGAATTGCCCAAGCCTATGCCTTGGGCACCCCAAGACATAGCGCGTGTGCCCTATAGGGTGCACGCACTTTAGTGTGTACACACTGTGGTCATTTGGGGGCCAGAAAGGAAAGCAACACCTTTTTGGTCCCCCATCTTTGTGCATATACCCTATACATGGGGATGTTTAATCCCACATTCACCCAGAATGGGGAATTTCAAATGTTTAAATGCAATGATGTTCACATAAGAAATGAAGTAAAGAGTTGGATACTCTGCAGCCACACATGCATGGGGCTGCCTCAAAAACCATTCTAGCAGGATAAAGACAAGTATATTTTGTAGATGAGAGATGGCAACAATAGGACGGTGGATGAGGTCATGAGATGAAATAATAGTTAGCGATAACATCAAGAGACCCAACGAGTGACTTAGTCACCACATCGCATGATCCTAGCGGTTAAGTGCTCGACATCTAGAGATCAAGAGATTGCATAGTCATTTGATCACATGATGGCTAGTGGTTAGCCTCAAACATTCAGTGAATTGGAGAACTACATGGTCACACAGTCTCTAGATGATGGTGGTTAGAGACCGAAAACTCAGAGACTTGGATATTGCCTAGTCGCTAAGTCACTAGAAGAGCATCTGGAGACTTGGACATTGTCATGGTCGCGCAATCTTCGGAAGATTCATAGACTTGGAGACTAGGTGCATTCACCAATTCTCTAGATAAACCTATGGTTAATGAATTCATTTAGAGATCAAGAAACTTGAAGGATTCTCTAGATCTCCATAGAGGTGGTCAACCTAGGGTTTGTCCGAGCATCCAATTGGCTAGTGACACTTGTCACACTCTCATCCCTTCTCAGTTAAAAGTGCAGGAAAAACACATAAATGCCAAATTTGAATTTTTGAAAGATTTAAAAGATGACATAGTCTAGACATTTGAAATAAATCCAAAAATTTAAATGATGAACCTATTCACAAAATTAATGCCTGGAGGTTCATGTTTTAACCAAAGATGGACATGTTATATGTTTTCTGAAATGAGAGAAGATGATGATTCTAGTGGCAGTTTTTATGTTCAGTTTCAAAGTGGTGGGAAAGAGCAGTATTGACTAGAATTTTTGAAATCAAATCACTTGGAGGGAGAAATGGTTGCAAAGGTAGTTGCAGATGACCAAGTGAAAGAGGATCAGAGTTGTAGGGAAAAGGAAGATATTTTGGAATATTGGCAGCTATCAGTGGTAATTGGCTTTGATATTTTCCTTTATCTTTCCTTTCTCTCCATTTTTATAGGGATGATGGAATAATAATTGCAGAGGCAATATTCTAGCTTAGGAGCTTTTTTTTTGTTGAGGTTTTTGTAGTTTTCTTGATTGTAATGAACCATGGATCTTTGAATGAAAAACAATGGAATCCCAATCCTGTATTTGTGATGTCTTCATGTATTTTGTTTTAAATTCTTGTGTATTAGTTTATAAGGTAGTCTAATATGATGGTTACAAGGTGACTATGAATCTATGTTCTTAGTTTCTCTCAAGGAGTGAATAAATCTTTGACACAATTCTGAGAGTTTAACAATGTGTATGAATCTGATCTCTGGATAGGGGAGTGAGAGAATGATCTATAAGACATTTCATTCAGGTTTTATTTATTTTGAAATCATAAGAGTTCTGGGAATTTACATTCATCTAACTTTGCTACCCAATTAATAAGGCACTGGTCACTGTTTGTTTCTATATCTTCCATCATCAAATCTAAAATTAATGACTATTTACTTTCATGTATGTTGTAGAGCTAAGAAGATTAGGTTTTTATCAAGGATACTAACTAATGTTGTAATACTTTGATGAAGTAGATCCGAATAGGTACACACGCCTATAGCCAAGAGCTCAAAGTGATGAAGGACTTGGTCCTTGTTAATTAGTCTTTTCTTGTTTGAATCAAGAGTTCCATTTAAGCACTTAGGGCTTGTATTAGGATTCCTACAAGAAAAATCACTAACAAATTGATGACTTTTTTGGGGAAGAAATAAAGGATAGAAAGTTTAAGATGCTTTTTCCTTGCTTGGCTGAATCATCCTAGAGTTTGGCTAAGTTATCATAGAGTCGAGTTATTTTTTAAAAAAAATTGTTATATTATCTCACTGAATGTGAGTGGCGACTCTAAATCTCTATTTGATCAATATTTTGTAATATGAAATTTCAATGTATTTTGTGATCCTGACAAACAGTGCATCCTATGAAGTTATGTTGTGTTTGCTAGTAAAGGAAGTTCAAAATTGAGAAAAGGTTCTCAGTTGGTCTAGAATTTGTCCTCTGTAAAGAGATGGTGACTCTATGAATATTTTGAGAAGTGATTTGAAGGAGACTTCATATTAGAATTGAGCAGCTACCACAATATCTCCAGGTATTCTGATTTTCATATCCAAGTTTTTATGAGAATCATGTGTGTAGAAAATGTTCCCTATCCAGTGATTATAAGCACTAAGTGAAAAGGGAAAAGATTAATGTGTTTGGCATAAAAGAATTGAATAGCTTTAGCTATTGTTTATTTGGTGTATGCAAATGATTTTCAAAGAAATATGTCTATTCTACTATGGATAAAATCTACATAGTGTGTATGCTTGAGTTTGTATGCAAGGTTGTGGTTTCTTAAAGGAAGAAAGTAAATATGTATTCATAATTTTCCCAACCTTGTGTATCTCCTAATGTAGTCATGTCTCAAAAGATATCCTAGCTAGGAGATTGAAGAGCTTTAAAATGTTATTCACCTCTAGACTTTGAGGGTATTCCTGGCTACCCAAATGTAATACCCCCAAAAAATATAAAAAATTTGCCTAATTTTAGTGGGGGAATGGAAGAGTGTGTTGAAAAACATTTAAATGCATTCCTGGACTTGATGGAATATTTTGATGTCATCCATGAAGATGTAGTTATGAGATTGTTTGTCTAGTCACTGGTAGGAAGTGCTAGGGAGTGGTTTTCATTTTTGTCCCACCATTCTATCTATTCTTGGAAGAATTTTGAATCAGCATTTATGGAAACATATGGAGAATTAATTTGTGAATACATTCTATTAGTTTATCTTGTCAAAATTCATATAGGAATAGATGAGTTGATGAATGCTTTTAACTTCAGATTTGGGACAGCACTAAATCAAATTCCTAACAAATGTAGGCCTCATGATGCATTGTCTTTGGTTATTTACTTGGTTGCATTTGATAGTAAGATGGGTTACTTGTTGAGAAACAAGGAACCACAAAGTCTTCATCATGCTTTTCAGTTGGCATCAAACATAAAAAGGATGAAAAAGTTCGGATTGCCAAAGCTTCATGGTGTTGAAAATGCAAGATTGCATGAGATGCCTCTCCCAAATGCTGGCACTAATTCAGTGATTCAAGTAAATAATGAAAGTCATGATAAGTGTTATGATCTGGTGGTGTAATGTCAATCAATGAAAATCAGGCTGAGCTTTTAAGATTGTGTCAAAATTTTGTGCCTAATGTTGTTTGCAATGAATATAGTCTGCCCCAAGTTCAGAATAATGATAAGTCAAATAATTTGGGGGAAAATGAATTCTCTGTAGTTGTGGTTCGAGAGAAGCAGTGTGATAATGTCATTGTAGGGAATGATGATGAGGTTAGAGACCTTGCAAGTGATCCTTGTGATATCTTGATTGATAAGTATACTATTTCTTTTCAACCTAGAATGATTCCTTATTCTTCTAAATTACAGTGAAATGTTTGTCATACTAATGGTTTTCATGATTCAGATTTAGAGGCATTTGATGTTTGTGAAAATATTGATGTCAAGTCTGAAATGCTTTCAGATTATGATAATGAATTGGTGTCAGTATTTCCAAATTCTTCTATTGATTCGGATAATTTTGAATATGAAACTGAAAATTGTTCAAGTGACAATTTTGTTGAAAATGTTGAAGTTGATTTGCTTTCAGATTTGTATGAAACAATCTATGAAAGTTTCCATGAAAGCATTTCTTATGATTATGAGATTAACATGGATTGTGATTCATTGCCAAAGAGGGAAGTCAACTTTTTTGATGTAGACATTAATAGTTATGATATTGTTAATGGAATTGAGACATTGTCTAGTCAAACATAGATTAGCAACACTAGCAGTGTTCCATATGACAGTGATTTTTTCTTGGAAAACATGTTCCAAGATAATGATGTATGCAATGGGCTGCCAATTGATGTGTTCACGCCACATTTTGAAATGTTTCATGAAGAGCTAGAAGATGTCTCAAGTTCTACCACTGATTTTTTGTTTCAGCCAAAGGTATGTTCATTTCTTCAAGAATTTGATGAAATGAATAATGATGTTTTGTTTTTAAAAGAGGCTGAAAATAATCGGGAAGAATGTATAAGTTATCAGGCAGAATTTGAATCTTTCATCTTCCCAATCCAGCATGTTAATGTTTTTCAGAGTGATTTGAATTTAAAGCCACACATTTTGGTTAAATTTGATTTGTTTGAACATTCATATGGTATACATAGAGTTGAATTTCATAATTTTTATTTTGCTGTTCAAGAAATTTTTGAAAAGAGCCAACATGTGTCCAGCTTAGTAGTTAAGTCAGAGTGTTTATCTCCGTAGCTAGTTAGAAACCTTGAGGAGTGTAACATTTTTATGTTACACAATGATCAATATTTTCAAAATTATAGTGACTTTCAAATGCTGAATGATAGTGAAAAAATTGGTTATTTCTTTTATCGTATGCTAAAGGTTTGTAACAGTGTGATTGATCATGTCGGTGAAAATAATGTTTTCAGATTGCCTTGGATTCGTGGAATTGAGAACTATATCTTTGATAGAGGTAAAAGTTGATTCACACTATTAGATTTTGAAGTTTTTGAAAATAAGGTGATCCATGTACAATTTCTTTCCTTTCACTTGTGTTTTTTTTTCTTTTAATAAAGGGTTCCCTATTCAGAGTTTTTTGAAAAGAGAGAGAGAGAGAGGAAAGTCAAAGTTGAAAAGTTTGGTTGGTCTGTTGTACCAAGAGATTCTAGTTTCTTTGCATGCATGCATGGGGAATGCATCCCCAGTCAAGGCCACTATTGGAGCTTAGAAATTTGAATGTATTTTGACTTTGTATTTTAAAAATTTCTCTAAAGTTTGAGATTAGTGCTTTGAAAATAAGTTGAAAGGTGCTTAATTTGGGTGCACGGATAAAAGGGCCTATTGATTTTCATGATGTGTCACTTGGATAGGGTTTTCACCACCTATCATTTGACATATGTAATAGGTTTGACATCCTAGTTTTCAGATCTGATAAGTTTTTGAAGTGGCTATTTGAAGTTGTTCTCGAAAATCTACGTTCTGCGTGTTTCAAGAATTTCACTAAGTAGCCCACTTTGAGGGAGCGCATCATTTGCCCAGTGATTGTTCATTGCATGCAGGTTGTTTCATCATACTATAGATAGGAGATAGAGTATTCATGCCAATTTTTTTCCCCCCATGTGCCCGTTTGATCACTTTGCCAGTGTCATTCCATTTGCAAATTGTTAAGTTTTACCAAGAATGCCTAGCCTAGTTTTATGAGTAGCCTACTTTGATGCCTTGTAGTTTGAAATATGTTCATGGTCATCTGTAATTGAATGTTATACCATAATTTAGACCTAGAAGTGTACTTTCCTATGGATTTTTAGGTCTCTACCAATCCATTTGATCACATTTCTAGGCCAATTCCAAATCCAATTTATGCACATTTCACTGTTTTAGTCCTAAATGTTTCTACCAAGCTTTGGCATTTGATTGTAAACGGCCACTTGATCTTTTCAGTGAGTTGATTATGGATCTGTGTACCTTGTATGGGGTTGAATCAATGCCCAAGTTTATGGTTCCTAAAAATCTCATTGGATGAGTTTTTCAAGCCAGTTCTAGAGATGACTTGTGTGATTTTGGCAGTGCAGACAGAATTAGTTTTCAAGATGCCATGTTTGACCATTAATAAATTTGGACTCAAATCTTTTGGGAGGTTCTCCTTTGACCAGTGTATTATAATGTTGGAAGTGAAGTTGTGTTCCCGATGGCATGTTCCAGTGGGGCCATTTCGTCAATTTTTGAAGCCACTTTCTGTAGGCCAGTTAATGTTGTCGGCAAATTTTACAAAGTGGACTATGAGATTGCAATTTTGATATGGTTTTATCTTGACTTCATTCAAGTGATTGCATTTCAAATGAGAAAAGGGGTAAAAATGAAGTTTAGAAGGGGTATGCCATCTGTTGGTATTATTTTGAATGTGCTAATAAATGTGCATTTTTAAGTTGACGCTGGCATTAACTTTTATTTTACAACTTTTAGTGTCTAATAGAAAAAGGAAAAAATTGGCAAATCAATTGCCAAAGTGATGGAAAATTTTTGAAAGAGATGGGCACTCCAGATGAAAACCAACTAAGAAAGATGGTCATTGGCCTAAAATGATCAAGAAAGTTGTTTCTACGACAGGATCTATGGAAAAGAGTGTAAGTCAAGCTTTCGAGAGTTCTGTGAGAACTCAAAGAATTGGTACAAAGAAAAAGACTATTTTAGTGTCAAAAAGACACCTGATGCTATAGAGAGAAATGGTCTAGATGATAACTTGGTTGGTCAGAAAATCAATATTTGGTGGCTGAAAGATAAACAATATTATGAAGGAACTATGGATTCATATGATTCTAAACTGAAGAAACATAAATAATATATAATGGTGGGAAAGTTGAAATACTTTACCTCTAGATGAAAAAGTGGGATTTTGTTTGTGACATCCCCACAGCCAAAAAGTCATTGAAATTTAATGAAAAAGACATTGATAGATGTGTGTGAGCATGAGGAAGGGGCTACACACTTAATAAAAAAGAGATTACACGAGGCAATGAAACTAGTGGGGGCATGATTTTAGAGAGAAAGATGCTATCTCAAGTGAAGTTGCAACAACTATAAGTGATGGCCTTTATTTTTATAAATAGTAACAACACAAAGTGGTATTCAAACAAAAGAAAGGCACAAAATAATGCACTTGCTGGTTGCTAAGTGTTTTGTGTAAGAGAAACAAGGGGGTGCATCAGTCTTTACAATTTCATTGCATGTAAAGCTAAGGGTGGCATAGGTGTGCGTAAATGCTTATGATACTAACATATACAAATTAGTGGTATGCATATTGCAATGAGGAAAGGATAGCCAACACAAAGTGTATAATAAGGTCATGCAAGGGACCAAGGGAGGCTCACACAATGGAATAAAAGGAAAGGAAACACGCATAAAACAAAAGGGTGCTATGCAATGCAGAGGAGGCACATCAAGTAGAGAGGTTGTTAATAATGGAGAGCTATCGATTCTATACAGGCCAACATTTTTAAAACCAAAGAGTGATGTGTGTGAGCTGTTACCCAAATTTCCCTATATATTCAAGTTTGGCTGAATACTGTACCCAGGCATCTATTTTTACCATGTCTAGCACACCAAAAAATTTCATGAATTTACACCTAGTTCTCTGGCCTGTGCAATTTATTTTACTCCCTGGTCTGTAGTTGAAAGTTTTAAAAAACTAGCCATTGGTGTTCAAAAATCCAAATAAACCCTAATCCTTGTTATATTTTTATGTTACCTTTTCGGCAACTTAAGTCATCCCAATTTGCATGTGTGCAAAATTATCCCTAAGTCTAGCGGTTTAATTTTTCCTAAGTTTCGGCGCATAAATATTTTTCCCTGAGGTTAAGTGTTGATTTGATCTGATGACCTTTTCCATTCTACAAGCCAAAGATGTGTGTGTGTTATGATCGATGGTATAGCGAGAGCCGTCGATCTTGTTTTTCTTCCTGCGCTACGATGTGTCAGTGGGACCGCTACCACCTCAGCCTATTTGGCAACTCCTGATTCGTCAGTGGTCTAGTGATTCAGCATGTGTCAGTGGGGCTGGGCCTTTTCAGCAGTCAGGAGGCTCTGACATTTGTAGAGGATCGACAGCCAGCGTGTGTTCTCAAGGGTTTGTATCAGGGCTCACGATCTTACGATAGCCACCGATCTTGGTTTGTGTTAGAGCTTCCTCCGGTGGGTCCTTATGTGCTAACTTGCTTGAATTTGGTTGGTCCACGTGGCGATGATGAGATTTGTCATGGGTCTATTGTCAAAGTGGTCTCAGGAGGTAAGGATGTAGTGGCTGGCATAAAAGTGTAAGGAATATTCTGGGGCTACGAGATCATACACCCACCGTTAGATTGGTATCTCAAGTCATGGGTCTAATGTCAGAAGGTTGCTACGTGTATCTGAAATGGTGTAGTTTCATTGGTTGTTTGATGTGCAACATGGTCGATGTCAGTGGACCTATGGGCTCAGGTGTTTCTAAAGATGGTAAAGTACGGTTAGCTCTTGCAGCTGTCATTATACTGGGGATCCAAAGTGCTCAATTGTTATCACAGCGGTATAGCGAAAGTCATTCGATGGTGTTCTCAGGGATGTGGGTCTGGTGACTTGTCAGAGATGCTGATTTTCTTGTTTCTTATTGATTGCGACTACTACAGTGGTGGTTGACTTGTCAGAAAAGGGTTTTAGACTATTTTAAAGGGTGCATCACAATCATTCATCTACCGGGAAGATTTTGCATCGACGGTCACATTTTAAAATATTGCCACTAGCTATTGATATTCAAATTTGAATATCTTTACAAGGGCTTTGCTAGGGTTTTGCATTCTTTCAGCCATGCATGACGTTGGTTAGCTTGGGAGTTTAATTCTTAGGATGGTTGTGGTTGAGAGGGTGATGGAGGTGACTGTTGGTCAATGTTGTAGCGTACTATGCCACATTTTCACACCAGGAAGTGCTAGAAGAAGTTAGCGCCACCTTTTTGAGTAGTACCTCTTCTAGGGAAATAAGATTAGATTTGAAGCCTTCATGGCTTAGTGGAGTTGCAGGTGGGTAGATGGGTGGAAGTTGTTGTGTCTGCAGGTGGACTTAGTCTAGGATCAACATGCAAAGAGAAAGATCTAATCTGTTGGCTGGTGTTCTCAGAGATTTTCATGATGGGTTCCTAGTACCTTTAGGGTTTGACATTATTGTAGATTTGTAACCCTAGTTAGGTTATTTTTGACTCCTGCCTGTGTGTAGTTCAGTATGTAAATATTGTTTTGGAGCCTTTAGTGCTTAGGAGTTGGACAATTTGTAGAAGAAAATTCACCCTTTCTTAAAGGCCATCTATGGTATCATTTCTACCCCCTAGCTCATACAATTGTATTTTCTCCCATTGATGATCCAAATATTATAGAGGTATTTTGTGACAATCCTTCATGTCCCTATGTTTCCTTGTTTGGATTATCTCTTATTGGATCAAAGTATGTGCATGTTTTCAATGTTACTTTAGGGTTCCTGATCCCTCTTACTTTCTGTAATTTTGTGTTACTGTGTTTGATTTGATTTGGATGTTCTTGTGGGTATACCTCAACCCCCTTAACAGTCTTGTCTTAATCCTACACCAAGTTCTAGATGTGAATGTTTGTTTGCAGGTCATAAGTTGTGCCTTATTTTCAGGCCCTCCTATGAAATACTTATGCAAGCCTATTCAGTAAGTTGTGCCCTAATAGACCTGAACTTGCATTGATTTCATTCCTACATACTGAGATCCAAACCCTAGTTTCAGTGCATCGCCTAGTAGGTAGTTTGCTTTCAAGTCATTTCCCTTACAAGCATCCCTTCTATCCATTTCCCCCCAAAAGTTTTACTTTAATGTCTAAAAGAAAATTAGGGTGATTATCTAAGAGGAACCAGCCTAGAACCTGGAGGTTTCATCTTAGTTAGCAAAGGTCCCACAACCTAGAGATGATTCCCATGTTATACTGAGTTATCAAAACCAAGAGAGCTTGAGACAAAGGTGCAAACTTAGTGTATAACAATTCTAGCATGCCCAGTGGGACTAGAAGTTATTCAAATTCAAAGATATGCTATCTCTGATATGCAGATTGCATAGTACAAGCTTTTAGAAGTCATTCTATCAAGTATATCTGGTGACTCCACTGTTCAAAGATCAGAGGCTACCTCGTTCAAAGTTTTATGAGAAAGATTGAGACTAGAAGCTCAAAGCCTACCCAATTTTTAGAGTTCCCTAGAATAAGTCATAAAGGTAGGTCAACCCAAAGAACATCTCCTGTAAGGAGAGTTCAATCAACACCTCCTGATACCTTAGAAAGGAGACCTTTTCCCTTTCATTCTAGAACAAGAGGTAGATCTCTAACCAGAGATCTAGAAGAAGATTCCAATCCAGCAATAGATACAGCTCATATAGTTGTCAATCTTCAGATTCCAACTGCTACAATGGCTAGACAGTTTGCTTTTGCACCATTCAACCAAGGCAGCCCATTGGCCTTTTCTCAACATCATGATGTGCCCTTGGTGGCACTTAAGAGTATACCTGATTTCATAGGTGAAGGGCAGACAACTACTTTTGAGCACATAAGAGATCTGACCACCATTTGCAGCATACACAACATTACTCAAGAAGATGTGGCCACAAAGTTATTAGCAACCCCTTTAAAAGGTAAGGCTCTAGAATGGTTTAGAACTCTAACTGTTGGTTCTATCACTTCTTGGGATGAGTTAGGGGATGCATTAAGTAAATATTTTGAGGATAAATCAGATAACTTGTCTCTAGTTGAGTAGTTAACAACTATTAAAAGAGACCCTCAAGAGCAAATGACAGATTATGATAGTAGATTCCTTAAAACATGGAATAGAATCCTAGTCTCAGTGAGACCATCAGTTGACCATGCTTTCCTTTACTATTTACAAAGTCTAAATGGTCAAATTTTTGTCATGATCCAGTCTATGGGTGCTACTTCTCTACCCCAAGCTTTTGACATAGCTGTCAGGGCTGAAAATTATTTAATCCAAGTAGGCATGATTGCTAGAAGGCCTCCAATGCCCATTTTTCCTAGCCTTCAACCCATTGCACCCACCCAAGTACCCCCATTTACCCCTATTCCCACCATATTGGCATCCCAAGCTAGTACTAGTGGCCAAGAGTTAACAACAAGTTTCTCTCAAGAGTTACAAGAGATAAAGAATGGTCAATAAAGCAGTCAGCAAGAAATGACTAACTTGTTACAGACCTTGACTAAAGAGGTCACAAATCTAAAGAAGCAAGGTCAAGGAATCAAACCACCATTTCAGACACAAGGCCAAGGTCCTAATTAGCAATATCAAAATCAAGGACAGCCTTATCAACAAAATAGGCCACCATACCAAGGAGGCTATCAAGGACAAAGACAAAGTTTTAATCAGAGACCATTTCAACCATATAACCCTACACCTCTAAATTCTGCTAATCTAGTGAGGGATGTGGTTCCTAGTCAAAATAATGTGGCTATGGAGAATGAATGGTGTTTTCCTTGTAATCAGCCTCATAACCAGGCTACATGTTCAAATGGATGGATGAACCAAGCTCTAATGGTTCAAAATTCCTCACAAGCTCAATTAGAGGCTTCATCCAATGGGTCAAGGCCTCAACAGGAATCACAAGAGAATGAGACTACCCTTTTCAATTGGGAGCAACCAGACTTCAATGGAGTCAATGATGAGGTTGCTTTTGTCACCTATACAAGAGAAAAAAGAAGATTTCAAGACATGGAGAGAGCAGATTCCAATGCCAAGGCCACTACATCTATAGAGCCACTGCAGCAAGCTACTCCCATCACACCTAAGGAGGCTCTTGTCATTGCAAGAAAAGAAGGCCAACATTGTAAAGAGGTAGAGCCCATCATGCCAAAGACACAACAAAGAGTACACACTGTGACACCTTATAATATTGTAGACAACATGAAGAAGGTGAATGTCACCATGTCCATGTGGGACTCTTTGGCTCTTCCAGGATAGCCTAAAATTTTGAAGAAGGCCATGATAGAGGTAGCAACTCCTCAACTTGCAAAAGAAGCTGCAAAGCTAGTGTTGGTTAACACTAATCAAGAAAAGGAGGCTCCAAGTAGCAACTCCAAGGCTAATGCCACACAAGGTAGGAAGTCAAAGCCACCTCCCTTTTATGTATCTTTAATCATTGGAAAATCTTTAGTACATAATTGTATGGTAGATAGTGGAGCTACTAGCACTGTGATGCCTAGGAAGGTAGTCGACCAATTAGGACTAAAATATGAACCCTTTCAAAAGAAGGTTACCCAACTTGATGGATCCTCAGTCAATACTATAGGTGTGGCTAAGGATACTAGCCTAATCCTTCATGATAGTCCTAATTTCTCAATCCTCCTTGATATATATATCATAGATCTTCCTACGTTATTTGCAATATGTCTTTCAAGGGAGTTTATAGCCAAGATAGGAAGTTATCTATCTTTTGATTGGTCTCACATGTTATTTCATACAAGATATGGGACCAAGGTCACCATTAAGTCAGAACCATTAGCTGCACACCATATAGAGCCATATTTGTCCAATACCATCAATGTAAATTGCCCTATATTTGATAGCAGTGACTTCCAAACCATTAATGAAGCAAGCACAAAGATAGAAAGTATCCTAAATATTCTTCTAGATGAGAGAGCTTCAGAGGCCCAAGAAAATCTAATTTGGGATTTTGGTTTGGGAAGTTATTTAATACAAGAAAGTGATACTATAGAGCCAAGCCTTCTCAAAGAGGATACTGATCCAAAAGATCAGAGAAATCAGGTTTGGGAACTATTTTTTGATGGGGCTAGAAGTAGACATGGTTCTGGTGGTGGTGCTATGCTAGTGTCCCTAAAAGGAGAAAGGTATTATACTACCTTTAGATTTAGTTTCTCCTGCACTAGCAACACCACAAAGTATGAAAGCCTAGTCAATGGACTAGAATGAGCTAGAAAAAGAGGGCTTAAGGCCTTAAGAGTTTATGGTGACAGTGAGTTAGTTGTTAGCTAAATGAGAGGGATAAGTGCAACCAAAAATGATACCATGAAATCATACAAGCATAGAGTTTGGGATGCAATTGAAGATTTCCATGCTTTCAATATTGTTGCTATCCCTAAAAAGTTAAATCAAAATGCAGATAGGTTAGCTGCTGTTGGATCCCAGTATGATATTCCAAATAGCATTTCAAAAGAAATGGATCAACAACATATCAAAGTGATTGTCAGACCTTCTATTCCTAATAATGATGTCAATTGGCAAGTGTTTGACAATGATGAACAAATTCTGTAATTCTTGTTTGAAGAAGATGTTTTTTCAGAACACAATCAAGATAGGCTATCAAAAAACTATGGTGATCAAGTGATACAACTCAAGTCCAATAAGATGCCTATAGGTCTTGTCACTTTGGAGACTATCTTCAACAAGGATGATGAAGTAAAAAAAAAAAAAGCTAGCCTAGTAGTTCAACAAGAACATTGTTTTGAACTATAGTTGGAACCAGGTAAGAGCTTACAATTTGAAAAGGTAAACACTGAATTGGATAAACAAGCTTATACTTAGTTATTCAGAGAATTAAATGATGTTTTTGCATGACAATATGAGGACCTCAAAGGTTTTGATCCATCCCTTACTTAGCACACTATTGAATTAGAACCAAATGCCAAACCAGTGAGGCAAAAGCAAATGCCTATTAATCCTAAGCTTGAGCCACTTATGCATAAAGAAGTTCTCAAATTGATAGAAAGTGGTATCATCTACCCCATCAAGCATACTAGTTGGGTTTCCAACCTTGTTCCTGTTAGGAAGAAGAATGGGGAACTGAGGTTATGTGTTGACTTCAGGGATCTTAATAGGGCCTCATTAAAAGACCACCATCCATGACCCTCTATGGAACAAATCTTACAACGTGTCTCTGGATCTAAGAGATTTTAATTATTGGATGCATGGCTTATCAAAAGATGCCCTTTGGTTTGTCAAATGCAGGTGCTACATTTCAAAAGACAATGGATATGGCCTTTAAGAGCCTAATGTACAAGTTTGTGTTGGTCTACTTGGATGATATAATTGTCTATTCAAAGCATGTAGTAGATCATATAAAACATTTAAGGAAGATTTTTGAAAGGTGTAGAGAATTTGGGATATCTCTTAATCCCAAGAAATGTGTGTTGCAGTTCATGAAGGAAAATGATTGGGATATGTAGTATCCAAAGAAGAAATTACAGTGGATCCTAAGAGAATTGCAGCTATATTAGAGCTACACCCTACTACATCATAAGAAAAGTCACCTATCTTTCATAGGAAAGATTAAATTTGTTAGGAGGTTCTTGCCTAACATTGCAGATTTACTCAAGCCTTTGACAGCCATGTTAAAGAAAAGTTCATCTTTTAGTTGGACCAAAGAAGGGGAAAGTCAATTTCTAGGCTATCAAAGAGGCCCCTAACAGAAGCCCCTGCTCTCCTAAACCCAAAATTTTAGTAAAGAATTCATCCTTTATGCTTATGGAGGTCATGATGCCATATCTGCAATGTTGACTCAAGAAAATTTAGATGGATTGGAGTAGTCTATTTCTTTCTTTAGCAAAGGTTTGGAAGAGTATGAATAGAGATACTCTTTTGTAGAAAAACATGTACTTGTTGTGGTGAAGAGCCTTAAAAAGTTCAGATATTTAATGACCCATAGCAAGGTACATTTGAAAGTTACTCATCCAAGTGTCAAATATTTTTTCTCTCCAAAGACCTAAATGAGAAAGAGCTAGTTGGATCACCAAGGTGATGGAATATGACATTGATATTCAAACTACCAAGCTAGTTAGAAGAAGAGGTCTTTGTGAACATTTGTGCAAAAGATGAAAATTCAAAGAAATCAGAGCAAATGGATGCATCTCTGTGGTGCATTCTATAGAAGAACAAGCTAGGGCAACAAGTCAGTTGCCTAATATGATCAATTACTTGAAGACAGGACAATGTCTTGCAAGTTTGGATTCAGTAAAAAAAGGTATTATAGATTGCAATCTATCCCTTTTCTACTGATTGATGATGTTCTTTTAGAAAGGATCATAGTGGTGTGCTTTTAAGATGCATAGGTTCAGAAAAGATAGCTGATGTCCTATTTGAGTTTCATGATGGACCTTCTAGAGGTCACTTTTCTCCTAGGACTACTACTTTTAAAATCATGAGGGCTGGATACTATTGGCCATCTATCTTTAAAGATAGTCATGATTATGTCAAGAAATGCATCAAGTGTGCCATGTTTGTAGGAAAAGAGAGGCTTGCAGCCTTGCCCCTACAACCAGTCAGAATAGAGAAGCCCTTCATGAAGTGGGGTATAGATTTTCATAGGAATGATTAATCCTCCATCTAGTGTAGGACATAAATGGTATAATTATTGTAATGGATTACTTCACCAGATGGACAGAAGAAATTGCATTGAGGAAGCCAATGAGAGTTCTGTCCTAAGCTTTTATGATGACTTAATTCATAGGTTTGGCACTCCTGACTCTATCATTTCAGATAATGCCTTAGCATTCACAGGCCTCAAAGTATTAGAGTGGGCAGTCAAGAATGGCATCTATCTAAATACGAGTTCAAATTATTACCCTCAAGGCAATGGCTTAGCAGAATCCACCAATAAGAACTTGATTAGGATAATCAAGAAGACTCTTCAAGAGATCAGAGAGATTGGCATAGAAAGCTCAAATCTACCTTGTGGTTAGATAGAATTACCCCAAAGAAAATCATTGGTAACTCTCCTTATGTGCTAGTGTATGGCAAAGAGGCTAAATTGTCCCATTCAACATAATTACCAACTCTGGACTTAGCTACTCAATATGCCTTGTTTGATGAAAAGGATCCCTTACAGATCAGATATGCTCAATTGATGGAATTAGAAGAACTCAGAGGAAAGTCAATGCAAGACATGGAGTTCCATTAGGTTTAGACAAAGAGGAGTTTTGACAAAAGAGCCAGGGTCAGAAACTTCAAGGTTGGAGACATAGTCCTCAAGTGGGATGACTTCAGGTCTAGACCTGGCAGGCACACAAAGTTTGATTCATTTTGGGGTGGACCATTTGTTATAACAAAATGCAGGGGAACAATTCTTTTCAACTTTAAAATATGGAAGGAGATGCCTTGCCTATCTCAGTCAATGGTTTTCACTTGAAGCCCTATTTTGAGATTAATCCCTCTCTGTAAACTTTTGTAAATACTTCCTACTTTCTAGTTAATTTCTTGCTTTCCCAAGAAATGCTCTGAGCACAGTTCTAGTTCTACCTCTCTGAGAGAATTTTGAGTTTTGTGTTCAGAATGACCCCATGCCCAATGGATGTTCAAGGTCACCAGTTTCCCATGTCTAAGCAGGTTGACATCCAATAGAAATCACCAAAATGTTACCCAAATTTCCCTATGCATTCAAATTTGGCTGAAAACCATACCCAGGCCTCTATTTTACCATGTCCTAGCACCCAAAAAAATTTCATGAATTTACACCCCCGGTTTCTCTAGCCTCTATAATTTATTTTACTCCCTAGTCTGAAGTTGAAAGTTTTAAAAAACTAGTTGTTGGTGTTCAAAAATCCAAATAAACCCTAAGCCTTATTATATTTTTATGTTGCCTTTTTAGCAACTTTAAGTCATCCCAATTTCCATTTGCGCAAAATAATCCCTAAGTTTGGCGGTTTCATTTTTTCTAAGTCTCGGTGCATAAATATTTTTCCCTGAGGTTAATTGTCGATTTGATCTGACAGCTTTCACCATTCTGCAAGCCAAAGATGCATGTGTGTTACGATCAGTGGTATAGTGAGAGCTGTCGATCTTGTTTTTCTTCCTGCACTGTGATGTGTCAATGGGATTGGTGCCCACCTCAGCCTATTTGGCAACTCCTGATTCATCGACGGTCCAATGATTCAGCATGTGTCAGTGGGCCAGGCCTTTTTAGCAGTCAGGAGGCTCTAACATCTGTAGAGGATTGATGACTGGCATGTGTTCTCAAGGGTTTGTGTTAGGGCTCGCGATCTTACAATAGCCACCGATCTTGGTTTGTGTTAGAGCTTCCTCCAGTGGGTCCTTATGTGCTAACTTCCTTGAATTTGTTTGGTCCACATGGCAATGATGAGATTTGTCATGGGTCCATTTTTAGAGGGGTCTTAGAAGGTAAGGATCTAGTAGCTGGCGTAAAAGCATAAGGAATATTCTGGGGCTACGAGATCATACACCCACCTTCAGATTGGTATCTCAAGTCATGGGTCTGATGTCAGAAGGTTGCTACGTGTATCCGAAATGGCAAAGTTTGATTTGTTGTTTGATGTGCAACGTGGCTGATGTCATTGGACCCATGGGGTTGGGGGTTTCTAAAGAGGGTAAAGCGCAGTTAGATCTCATGGCTGTCGTTATACCGGGGATCCGAAGTGCTCAATCATTATCATAGCGGGTATAGCAACAGTCATCCAATGGTGTTCTTAGGGACGTGGGTCCAGTGACTTGTCAGAGATGTTGATTTGCTCATTTCTTATTGGTTACTGACTACCTGCAGTGGAGGTTGACTTGTCAAAAAAGGGTTTTAGGACTATTTTAAAGGGTTCATCATAGTCGTTCATCTACCAGGAAGATTTCACATTGATGGTCATGTTTTAAAATATTGCCGCTAGTTGTTAATATTCAAATTTGAATATCTCTGCAAAGGTTTTGCTAGGGTTTTTCATTCTTTCGGCCATGCATGATGTTGGTTAGCTTAGGAGTTTAATTCTCAGGACGATTGTGGTTGAGAGGGTGATGGAGGTGACTGTTAGTTGGCGTTGGAGGGTACTGTGCCATGTTTTCACACCAAGAAGTGCTAGAAGAAGTTAGCGCCACCTTTTTTTGTAGTACCTCTTCGAGGGAAATAAGATCAAATTTGAAGCCTTCATGGCTTAGTGGAGTTGTAGGTGGGTAGATGGGTTGAAGTTGTTGGTCTGCAGGTGGACTCAATTCAGGATCAGCATGCAAAGAGAAAGATCTGATCTGTTGGCCGATGTTCTCAGAGATTTTCATGATGGGTTCCTAGTACCTTTAGGGTTTGACATTATTGTAGATTTGTAACCCTAGTTAGGTTAATTTTAACTCCTGCCTACGTGTAGTTGAGTATGTATATATTGTTTTGGATCCCTTAGTGCTCAAGAGTTGGACAATTTGTAGATAATTCACCCTTTCTTAAAGGCAATCTGTGGTATCATTTCTACCCCCTGGCTCATACAATTGTATTTTGTCCCATTGATGATCCAAATATTGCAGAGGTGATTTTGTGACAATCTTTCATGTCCCTATGTTTCCTTGTTTGGATTATCTCTTATGGATCAAAGTATGTGCATGTTTTCAATGTTACTTTAGGGTTCTTGATCCCTCTTGCTTTCTGCAATTTTGTGGTGTTACTATGTTTGATTTGATTTGGATGTTCTTGTGGGTATACCTTAGCCCCCTTAACAATCTTGTCTCAATCCTACACCAAGTTGTAGAAGTGAATGTTTGTTGGAGGTCATAAGTTGTGCCTTATTTTTAGGCCTTCCTATGAAAATAATTATGCAAGCCTATTCAGTAAGTTTTGCCTAATAGACTTCAACTTGCATTGATTTCATTCCTACATACTGAGATCCAAACCCTAGTTTCAGTGCATCACCTAGCAAGTAGTTTTCTTTCAAGTCATTTCCCTTACAAGCATCCCTTCTATACCCTTTCCCCCCAAAAGTTTTACTTTAATGTCTAAAAGCAAATTAGGGTGATTATCCAAGAGGAACTAGCCTAGAACTTGGAGGTTTCATCTCAGTTAGCAAAGGTCCCACAACCTAGAGATGATTCCCATGTTATACTGAGTTATCAAAGACCAACAAAGCTTGAGACAAAGGTGCAAACTTAGTGTATAACATGAGTTTCATGCGCTTCTGTCTGGCACTCCTAGGGAGTAGCTAAAAAACCTACGTATGATATCAAAGATGAATGGAGGGTGGTGTATCTTTGAATTGGATTCACCCCAAGGCAACCAATGTTTAAAATAGATAGAGCAAGTATTTCCTGAGCTTTCCTAAGGATGTGTAAGCTTCCCTTTCAGACCTGTACATTGTTTTGGGTCTTGCATGAGCTTTTAAGGCATGTGTAAGCCCCCATTTGGGGTGTTTGCATGCCCTTCCCTCCATTTGTGTTGTGTTGGCTATTTGCATTTGTAGACAAGATCATGGAGATGCCTACTTGGTCTCCCATTCCAACACACACACACACACACACACACACACACACACACACACACATAGATATATATATATATATATATATATATATATATATATATATATATATATATATATATATATATATATATATATATATAATATATATATATATATATATATATATATATATATATATATATATATATATATATATATATATATATATATATATATATATTATATATATATATATATATATATATATATATATATATATATATATATATATATATATATATATATATATATATATATATATATATATATCAAAATTCTTGGCGTAAAGGATGAAGGTTATAAGAGGTGTGTACAGTTGTATAGGAGGATGCCAGATCTTATTTTGTTGTGTGTCAACACTTGTGATTGGTGCATGAAGGAGTTGTGCATAGGTATGAGGTTGTCATGTACGGGTTTCTTTTAGAAATATATCCCACATTCACCTTTTCTTGAACACATTAAATATATAAAAGGAAGGATGCTCCAGTTAATAGTAAAGAGATGAGAAAGGAGGCTATATGGAGTGGGCCTTTCTGATTCATGTGAGCCCAGCCGGATGCATCTTGAGGATGAATTTCGAAAGAAAATCTTATTATACATGGGTATGTTTAGTCACACATTCTCTTGGAATGGGGAATTTCAAATGTTTAAAAGCAACAATGTTCACATAAGAAATGAAGTAAAGAGCTAGAGGCTCTATAGGTACATGCATGTGGGGCTACCTCAAAAACCATACCAGCTGGACAAAGACAAGTATATTTTGTAGATGAGCGACGGTGACAACAAGAAAATGGATGACACATGATGCCTAGTCACAAGGTCACGAGATCAAATGGCAGTTAGGGATAACATCAAGCGACCTAGTGAATGACTTAGTCACCAGGTCGCGTGATCCTGGTGGATAAGTGCTTGACATTTGGAGATTAGGAGACTATGTAATCACGTGATCATGTGATGGCCACTAGTTAGCCCTGAACATTTAGTGAACTGGAGAACTATATGGTCACGTAGTCACCAGATGATGGTGATTAGAGGCTGAAAACTCAGAGACTTGTAGACTGCCTGGTCGCCAAGTTGCTAGAAGAGCATCTAGAGACTTGGAGACTATCGTGGTTGCGTGATCTCTAAAAGATTCAAAGACTTGGAGACTAGGTGCATTCACCTGTTCTCCAGATAAAGCTATGGTTAATGAATTCATTCAGAGATCAGGAGACTTAAAGGATTCGCTAGATCTCCATAGAGGTGGTCAACCTAGGGTTAGTCTGAGCATCTAATTGGCTGGTGACACTTGTCACACTCTCGTGCCTTCCTAGTTAAAAGTTCAGGAAAAAGCCATAAATGCCAAATTTGAATTTTCAAAAGATTTAAAAGATGACATAGTCTAAACATATGAAATAAATCCAAAAATTTAAATGATGAACCTATTCACAAAATTAATGCCCGAAGGTTCATTTTTTAACCAAACATGGACATGTTATATGTTTTCGAAAATGGGAGAAGACGAGGAATCCAATGGAAATGTTTATTTTTAGTTTCAAAATGGCAGGAAAGAGTAGTATTGACTAGAATTTTTTGAATTAAATCACTTGGAGGGAGAAATGGTTGCAAAGGCAGTTGCAGATGACCAAGTGAAAGAGGATCAAAATAGGAGGGAAAAGGAAGATATTTTGTAAAATTAGTAGTTTCCAGTGGTAACTAGCTTTGATGTTTTCCTTTATCTTTCCTCTCTCTCCATTTTTATAGGGATGATGGAAGAATCACTGTAGAGGTAGTATTCTGGCTTAGGAGATTTTGGTTTTTGAGGTTTTCATAGTTTTTTTTTATTGTAATGAACTAGGGATCTTGGAATGAAAAATAGTGGAATCCCAATCCTATATTAGTGATGTCTTCATGTATATTTTTTTAAATTCTTGTGTATTATTTTGTAAGGCACTCTAATATGCTGGTTACAAGGTGATTGTGAATCTGTGTTCTTAGTTTCTCTCAAGGAGTGAATAAATCTTTGGCACAATTCTGAGAGTTTAACAATGTGTATGAATCTGATGTCTGGGTAGGGGAGTGAGAGAATGATTTGTAAGGCATTTCATTCGGGTTTTATTTATTTTCAAATCATAAGAGTTTTGGGAATTTACTTTCATCTAACTCTGTTTCCCAATTAATAAGGCACTAGTCACTATTTTTTTTCCATCTTTCATCATCAAATCTAAAATTAATGACTTTTTACTTTCATGTATGTTGTAGAGCTGAGAAGATTAGGTTTCTATCAAGGATACTAACTAATGTTGTAATACTTTGAAGAAGTAGATCTTAATAGGTACACCCGCCTATAGCCAAGAGCTCAAAGTGAAGAAGGACTTGGCCCTTGTTAATTAGTCTTTTCTTGTTTGAATTGGGAGTTTAGGAATGATAGAATTCCATTTAAGCACTCAAGGCTTGTATTAGGATTCATGCAAGAAAAATCACTAACATAGCCCATGATGGTTTAGAGATGCCACTAATGTTATGAATGATGTTAAGGGTGTCTCCCTTTAGCCATAAATTCTTACAACCAATTTCATTAACCATTATGATAGTATTGAGCACCCACCATAGCCTCTTCTCTATGATTTCATTGGACTCCAAGGGAAAAGCAGTAGCACCAACAAAATTACTTGCCCAATCATGAAGAATACCTGCACCACCCACACTGCCTAGTTTCCCTTTAAGCACCCCCATCAAAGTCAGCTTTGATCCATCCTTGTGGGGGTGAAGACCAAATCGCATCATCTATGGGATGATGGCTGATTGAGTCATTTGATAAAAACTGCCAACTTTTAATTTTCTCCAAATTCTCTTGAGAAGAAATCAAAGAGGGGTTTTTTTCAAAACCAAATTAAAGTTTTCTCCTAACCCTTTGCAAATGAGATTCCCTACCAGCTTATCTTTTGCAGTCTTGTGTATATGCACAAAGATGGGGGACCAAAAAGGTGTGACTTTTCTTTTTGGTCCCCCATCGACCATAGTGCGTACGCACTAAAGTGTGTCCGCCCTATATGGCACACACTTTGAAAACACCATAAAGTGTTTACTGTGTGTGGGACCGGCCTCTGTGAAATTACATATAGTGTTTGCTATGTTTGCTTAGGTTTGGGACTGGCTCTCCCTTTCCATGACCGAACTCTATGAAATTTCCCACATTTATATTGAATTCCATTAATGTTATGCATCCTACAAAACCAATAAAATATCTGAGAATTCTTGAATTGTGATGCACAATTATCTTACATATGATATGTCGATGATATTTTATGCCTTCGTTAGCCAAATGACCATAAAATAGTTGATAGAAACTATGTACAAACTCTATAGAATGTGAGCGATCATCACTAATATAAAAATGATACTCCCTCAATATTTTCATGTTCTCCTTTGTACTATTAGGTGAATGCATGAATGCTATATGAAAAAATATAGCAACATGTTGAGAGTTGTAATACTTTGCTTGCACCTCATTCTGTGGTTGTAGTGTGTAGTTCTCTGCAAAGTCCATAACTAAAACAATGGTATCAAGTGGGAATGTTTTCTTGCACAACTTTAATTGCATATCCAACCATTGTGCTCTATGTGCATGCCTTGAATACTCATAAATAATTTATTGATGAAAAATGTCCATGAACTGATCCACTGGAATTTTTTCAATTACTAAATCACATCTTTAATCCTCTTTTCCATCTTTTAGATTGTATGTCATGGTCTTATATTTTCCAAATTCCACTATTTCATTACCGATTGCATGTGTAGTCTCCATATGTTGACAAATTGGAAAATTTCACAAACCTCTGCAATCTATGCATGTACCATTCAAGCATGAGAGCTTGGACCATCAACTCTTTCACATAAAATGGTAGATATTAATTCCTTGAAGATCTAGGTAAGACATTTATATTACAATCCTAAAAAACATTGTTAGAGTGAAAATCTACACATATATTCTTATAAAGTTCAAAATGGTTAGAAAATTCAATATGTATCCTAAAACAAGTTGTACGTGTGTGATTTATCTTCACATAAAAAGGTTTACACATTTCAAAATATCTTTGACTAATTTTAATTTGAGGATACATATGCATAAATTTTGCAAAGAATTGTTTCTTCTGCGTTGAATCCAAAAATTGTTTTGGATGTGGAACATGAATTTGACTACCAATCCTCCTTCTTACAACATCTCTTTGATTAGGAGATACCCATGTGTTATTCTTCCAAAATCTTCAATCAAGGATTTCAAAGTTTCAACAATTGTTTTATCTTTTCATTGTAGTCTACTGGAAAAATGCCCCATAACTCATTTCTATTTGGATCTTCCACTCTTTTATAAATTCCCAGGGCTCTCATTAGAGACTTTCTAATTATTTTCAATGTTTTGGTTGTCTTTATAATGAGTCAAGATTTCTTCATTTGAGTTCTTACTATTGTTGATGTAAGTACACATCGTGTGACATTACTATCTTTCATGTGTGATGTAGAACCCACACTCCCATATGCAGTCATTAGATTCTTTACAATAAATTTTTCACTTTGACTCATCCATAATTCTTAGCACAAGAATCTTCATGATGGGCTAAATTTCAGATTTTCTCATCATTTCAACAAATAGTTGACATCTTCCTGTCATGTTTAAATTCTCAAAAAAATGATCTCCAAATATAATTAGCATTTCTTTGACAAGTACGCTTGGGAATCTTGTCAGCCATTGCTTTCAAAATGTTAGTATCAATATCAATCAAATATTTTGTCTTTCTATAAATAATTCTAGGAGCATCAAAAACATTATGTGTGAATTGTGTACCATCTTGAGTGCCTTCAACATGACAAGATGTTGTGCCTACACCTTGGGATGTAGATAATGGTGTGCCTTCAACATGATACAATTGTGTACCTCCACTTTGGGATGTAGACAATGGTGTGCTTTCATCAACATGATACAAGGGGGTGTGTACACATTGGGATGTAGACAATGGTGTGCCTTCAACATGATACAAGGGTGTGCCCACACCTTTGGAAGTAGAAAATGGTGTGCCTTCAACATGATACAATGGTGTGCCTCCAACAATGGATGATGATGTCTCTTCAACTTGGGAAATCATAGATAGCGTGCCTGCAATCTTCATAATTAAATTGTCTTGTTGCATGCAAGTTTGTCATTCATTATTTTTTTGTTTCCAATTCCAATTCTCTCTTACTTTGTATTGATGTTTCATGTTCCTCATCCAAAGATCTTCTTCTATGGTATCCAAATTTTTTTGTTCATGAATTTGTCTCATTCTTTCCCTTTTTCTTATCTTTGTCTCTTTCATGCTCTTCTAGTGTTTAAGTCTTTGCTCATTTCCCCAGCATGATGATGATTTCTACATATGAATTGATTACAATTTTTAAAATATTAATATAAATCTATTACAATAAGTTAAATTATAATATAAATCGCTTATAATATGATAACTTAAATACTATAAATTTATTACAATTATATCAAATTATGTATTCAACAAGTCTATATCATACCAATTAATATACTAAAAGACTCTTTATTCACATTTCACATGTAAAATATTAAAAAAAACTTACCTCAATCGATAAATTTCGGTGAATAATGATGCAAATTGATAGAATATGCTTCTTTGTCACCTTTAAGACCATGAAAAGAAAATATTTGTCAGATAAATGAAGAAGAACCAAATAGTATACAAAAAAAAGTGGCCTGTTTCATGAGATCTTTAACATATAAGACCATTTTTTTAGTCGCATGCGCCCTATGCAAAACCCACAAAAGTGTAATCCATATTCTTACATAGTGCAAAGCTGTGCTATATGGGCGTGCACCCTATGCAAAACTAGAGAGCGAGAGAGAGAGAGAGAGAGAGAGTGTGAGAGAGAGAGAGAGAGAGATAGAGAGGAGAGAGAGGAGAGAGAGAGAGAGAGAGAGAGAGAGAGAGAGAGAGAGAGAGAGAGAGAGAGAGAGAGAGAGAGAGAGTCTATTATTTCTTTCCTTCCAAATATGCTAGCTAAAATGCTAGAGGATCAAGTTCCAAAAAATCTTAACCAATCTATTGGAAAAAGGACATCTCCATTGAATGATTAATTCCTCCCAAGTTATAGGGAGACACCAGTAAAAATTCTATTTATTAAGAATGGCCTCCCAAACCTTACAGGAGAAGGAACACTGGAGAAAAATATGGTCACAAGATTCAAATTCCTCCTTACACAAGAAACATCTATTAGGCAAAAGCAAGCCTCTTTTTAAGACACTATTCAGGGTCAAAGGTTTATTTTGAGGTAAGATCCAAAATAAATTAATTAATCTTAGGAGTTAAAATATTATACCATACCTTAGAATACAATGGTCTCACTTCCTCCATAACTATCAGATTACTAGCCGAAGCCATAGTGTACTTACTATCCAAATAGCGAGCCGAGATTATTTTATCTTGGCAATTATCATTGACAAACCACGTTTGTAAAATCAATTGGAGATGTTGGAGCTTTCTGTCGAATTCTCCTAAGTTGATCCATTTATTTTCTCTCCAATAATTTAAGACCTTCTCCCCAAAGTAATCTTTACATCTTGTTATAACTTGGTTCAAATCTTGATTTTTAGACAAGGGGTCTTGCTGAATCCAACAATCCCCCGAGAAGTCAAATTTTATACCATTTCCTAGCTTCCATCTAATACCTTTGTGAATAAGATCCTTGTGAAATTAAAAATACTATTCCATATAAATGAGCCTGGCATTTTCTCTCCTAAATAAATGAAGCCTTCAAAAGAAGGATAATTGAAAAAGTATTTACTCCTGATTATTGAATTTCATTCTTTACTCTCACCATAGACTCTTCATAATTGTTTTGCTAAAAGAGCTTTATTAAAACTTTGAATAGTTCTCAAGCCAAGACCCCACAGCTTTTTTGGCTTAAAAACCCTATCCCAAGCCACAAGACTTAATATTTTCTTTTCTTCCACCCCTCACCACAAAAATATTGTTTGGATTTTTCAATCAACATAGCATATTTATGAGGAATTTTGAAGAGGCTCAGAGTGTAGACTGGTAGATTTTGAAGAGAATAATTCAACAATTGAATCTTACCAGCATTACTTAAAAGGGATCCCTTCCAACTGACAAGCTTCCTATTAAATATTTCAGTGATGGAAAACTAGAATTCATCAGGAGGTTTTAAGTTGAAAGGTAGACCAAGGTAAGTCGAGGGAAGAACCCCTAGACTGCATCCCAAAATATTATAAATCTTCCTCTGTCTAGACTCAAGAGTATTAATGAAGAAACTAGAGATTTTATTCCAATTTATTAGTTGTCTAGAAGCTAAAGTATAAGTAGATAGAGAAGGTTTCATATTTATATCTTCCTTAATAGTAGAGGCCCCTATAGTGATTGTGTCATTCACAAATTTTTCATGGGAGCATAAGGTTCTAGCCGAGGAGGGTTCAAGACTAGTAATAAGCCCTTCTCCCACTAGCTTACTAATCTATCTACCCAAGCATTTTTTTAGAATGGAAAACAACATTGGAGAAATAGGATCACCTTTTCTTAGACCCCTTGATAGTCAAATTTTTTTTAGGATCCCCCATTAACAATAACAGAAGAGGAGACTGTCATGACTAGTTGCATGATAAGTTTGATGACCCCTTTGGCAAAACCAAATGCAACAAGAATTTTTTCCAAAAGGATCCAATCCATTCTATCATAGGCTTTCAAGAGGTCAAGCTTCATCAGAAAGTTGTGTTTCTTACCAACTTCCAAGGAATGAATATTTTCATGAACAACAATAATGAAATCCAAGATCTACCTCCCCAGAACAAAGTCATTTGGTTGGGGGAAATAATCGATGGGAGAATAGACAAAAGCCTTGAAGTGAGCACTTTAGACATGATTTTGTAAAGAGAGTTACAAAGACTAATGGGTCTGATGGTATCCAAAGAATTAGATCCAGGCTTCTTAGGGATCAAAACTAGGAAACTTGCATTAAGCTCCCTAAGAAGAATTTTAGAGCCAAAAAACTCTTTAACAATAGCAATCACCTCTCTTCCAAAAATATCCCAAAAATGCAAAAAGAAAAATATAGGGAAGTCATGAGGGCCTAGACATTTTTCACCTATGAAAGAAAAAATAGTCATCTGAATTTCCTTGTCAAATGTGATATCTTGAAGCCAACCATTAGTTGTAGCATCACTCAATGAAGGGATAGCTTCCTGAATTTTTTCATGGTCCAAAGGGGCCTATAAAAGTTCTTTTGTAAGGAGAGAAGGAAAGTAGTTTAGCATTTCCTTTTTAATATCCTCCTTTATTACCAACTTTATCCCATTAGAGGAGAGGCTATAGATTTTTCTCACCAGCTTATGTTTCATAGAGATCGTATGGAAAAATCTGGTATTTCTATCCTCTACCTTCAGCCATAATGATCTTGATCTTTGATGCCAGAATGTTTTCTCCTTTGAGATAATGTTATGATAATTCACTAGAAAAGATTTTTCAGTATTCCTTGATTCCTCAGTAAGACCTTCCTCCTAGATTTGATCCTGACCCTCTTTAATTTCATACTACATATAGTTTTTAGAGAGGAAGATATCTCCAAAGACATCCTTATTCCAAACTTTTATTTTTATTTTAATAGAATAATTTTTAGTAACTCTATACATAGCTCCTCCTTACAAAGTACAATTCCACTAGTCCTTAATTGCCTCTTTCAGATTAGGGTGGGTAATCCACATTTTTTTGAATGTGAAAGGGGTATTACTTTTTCCACTAAATGGATTACCAGTAAAAGAAATAGGAAAATGATCAGACCCTATCCTTAGCATTGATGAGAGAGAACAAGAGAACCTCACAATATAGACTAGAGAGATAATAGATCTATCTAGCTTAACCTAGATAAGTTCCTCACCAAGTCTTCAATTAGACCAGGTAAATGAGATACCCTCCAGCTCGACATCCAAAAAAGCCTCTTCACTAATATACTCCATAAGGTCTGATCTACTATCTATCTCATAAAGGTTTCCACCTTTTTTTTCCAAATATTTCAAGGGGCTATTGCAATCTCACATCACCATCCAACTATTTTCCTGCCGATTCCTATGCAAGTCTTTCAGACTCTGCTAGAATTTGTGTCTCCCTAATCTACTATTACGGGCATAGATATTCATAAGATTTCAAGAGAACTTATCTCTCAAATGTGTAACTTTCACTATAATGATATTCTTATCTACCTTAATAATAAAAGAGTTGGTATATTTTTTATTCCAAAAAATCACCACTCCTCCTGAAGCTCCTTCTAGGTCACTTCCAATACTTCCTCCATTCTTCATAGGGTGTATTTTTTCAAAAAAATTTCAAAATTTTCTCTAAAAATTTTAGGTTTTTGAATAAGAAAAATATCGGGATTACAATCTCTAATGATATTACGAAGAACAATCTTCTTATGGGGACTATTCAGTCCCCGAATATTCTAGGATATATTTTTCAATTATGGATTAGTGAGAAGATATCCTAGATGGTGAGTTGATATCCATTCACAATATTTTGTCTAGCTTCCTATTCTCTTGCTTCCTTTAGAGATCTTTTGCCTCGGCCTTCTTTAGGATATCCAACATATGCCTCTTTTTTACGCTTGGTCCACACTCCTCCATATGCATAACTATCATTTTTCTTATTTGACCCAAGTTTGGTCGAAGCCTCATTCTTGTTAACACCTTTTTTGTTTGAATTTATATTAGATTTTTTTCCCCTTTTTGATATCCACTCTCCTTCTTGGTCCTTATCTGTTGAAAGAGGGTTAGTCAAGTTCTCTTCTTTCCAACTACTTGGAGATAGAGTATCATCAATTCGATTGTCTTCCATCGTATCACTATTTGAAGAACGTCGTAAGACAGGAGCCCCTTGAGGGTTCTCAAGATTTGAAGGATCCTCCAGTTCTTTTATTTCTTTGAATGATTCCAATACTCTAGAAACTAAGGTTAGATTATCTAGTTCTTGGGATCCAACACAATCCACACTTCTAAGATCTAGGGATATTTCACGATCTAGTTGGCCTTCATTGTTTTTATCGATAATGATAATAGGAACCATTAGACCTTCTTCTAGCTTGCCAACCTATTCAAGAGGAAAAGAATCCCTCATTTCTTCTTCTATCTTCCCAACTTATTTACCAATAACAAAAGGAGCACATGTATCTTTGGTACCTAGGATTGATCCCATTGGCTCTTTATCCTTTCCTTCCTCACCAAAAATCTCCATAGAGCTCAAATTTGGCTTAATAATTAGGGTTTTCTCCCTCCATTCTTTATAAGTCTCTTTTTTTTTATCCTAAGATCCCTTGAGAAATTTTTGTTGTTCATGACGATAATGTTTTTCATAGTGACCCAATTTTTTACAGACAAAACATGCAAAAGGCACTGATTCATATTCCACAAATTGAATATATTTTCCAAGCTTAGAAATTATAGTAATGATTTCAGGGAGATCCATAGATTGGAGGATATTGACACATATCCTTTCATAGACTAACCTTGATCTTGCGGTTGTCATTGGGTCAATAGAGAGGAGTTCACCAAATGCATTCACCAAGCCTACAACAATGTTTTTCATGCCAGTATTTCAACGGAAGGCCAGTGAACCACACCTAGACAAGGGCAGATAAGAAGTGATCATTGAGACTCAAGTTAGTTGGTCCTATTTTTGCAACGCAAAAGATGACTTGCCAAACATCCAAGATCCTCCACACAACACCTTACAGAGATCTTCCTCATTAGAGAACTCAAATGAGAAGAAACCTTTAGGCATATTAGCAATAACTACTTGACCCTTAAGTTTCCATTTTTTAACTGAACAAGATCTTACAATATCAATATTTGGTCTAGGCCTGGTAAATTTTCTACCAGGGATAGATCCATGCTAGAAACAGTGTGATCCACAAGAGGATTAGGTAAATAAATACTAAAAAAATCCCTTCTGAGGATTAGACATATTTTTAATACTCAGATAGGAGGCTTTACCCAAAGGTTTGACTCCAAAAAGGGAAGACCAACCTCCTTTATTTGAATACCCTGAATTAACTTTTCAGTAAAATGAATTGAGGTAAAATTACCTGCCAAAGGAGAAATATTTTATTAGGCCCACCACCTCAGGAATGAATAGTGTCAAGATCCTTTTCTTCTGATTCCTTTGTAGAGCCCTACCCTAAAAAGCCTCCCCCCAACTGTACATCACTAGCATCCTTTCCTACAGAGAATCTACCATTAACTAGTTTCCCGCCAAAGCTCAAATTCAAATTCAAACCTCCATCTCCTCCAATTACTCCAGCTTCGCTCGCCATCATCCAAATTTTTTAGCACTCTACTATTGTTGTTTTGATTGGTTTTTTTAGTTTTTGTGCTATTTGCAAGCCTTGTATGAGATTGTTTAATTATGTTATTCCTTAATAACATTGTTTAAAAATATATAAATTTAAGGAAGATTCTTAAATATGATTGTTTTAAAGAAAATACAATTAGTAAGATTATTTTAAAATATATAGTTAGTTTATAAATTCATTTTTAAGAAAATAGAGAATGACTTAATATATGAGGGACCTTAACAATTGTAAAATTGAACTTAGGGAACATAGTAATATGTTATGGATGGGTTTTGTTTCAAAATTGAATTCCCAAATAACATTAGAAACTAAATGTTCTTACGTTAGATTGATGGTCTTGTGTTATAGATGCAAAAAGTCAGAATTGTTAGATTGGGTAGCTCTAACAAGTGTTTCCATTCCCATAATTAGAAATGTTTTGATTTTCCTAGTGACTTTGAGAAAGTTCTTAATTGGAATTTTCAGAAAGTTGTTAATTGGAAAGATATTAATTAGAATTTTATAGAAAGTCATTAATTAGAGACTTTTGGAAACTTCTTAATTAGATTCCAGATTATCTTAGTCATTGTGGCCATTGGTTGCACAATGATAAGGGTATAAAAAGAGATTAAAGGGAATTTTGAAAAAAATAATTTTGTAAACATGTTTACGGTGATAGAATAGGTGCAGAAAGAGCATAGGGTACAATAGTAGAGGAGAGGAATTGCACAAGTAGAAATTGGTGGAAGAATTTCAAGAAATGAAAATATTGTTGGAGCTTTGCTAGTAAGAGGCAAGTAGTTAATATATCTTTTTATTTGTTGAGTTTAATAATACTTCTCTCATGCTACACTGGTTTTCCCTTTGGAAATTTTTCCAGGGATAATTTTTACAAAAATATTGTGTCTATTATTTTAGATATTTTCATTTTTGTTCCTGTGATTTTAGTAGTGAAATAATCTAGATTTAGAGAGGAGATTAATAATTACTAGCTACAATAGATTTGAATCATATGGTATTAGAGCTAATCTAAGTGCATAAAAACTACAGTAGAAGAAGAAACTCAAGGGTTTATAATACCCAGTTTGATCTTTTTAGAGTTATTTGGGTTTTACACATGGCCTTGGTAGGTTTAAGAGATAAGGAAAGATTGGATAGTGCCTCAAATTTTGGAGTCTAGAAAGATTAAATTTAATTATTGCTTGAAGAGAATGATATTAAGGAATATGTTACCATCATTGTGACTATACATATAGATCGCACACTTCTCGCAACATATAAGAAGGAAGATGCCAAAGTGAGGAGGCTAATCCTTGATGGTGTTAACAAGCATATAGTTCTGCATATTATAGAGTTGAATAGATAAAGAATATGTGGGACACCATTTTGAATCTGTGCCAAAATGCTACCACTAACCAAAATTCGATTATCAAGGAAAAGTTGAGGAATACTAAAATGAACAAGGGAGGTCCTATGTTACAAGTTACCTTACTAGACTTAGAATTTTTGAGGATGAATTAGTAGTTGTTAGATATAAACCAAATGATGTTGAGATATTACAAATAACCTTTAGCGGGTTTACTAAGTAGTGGGATGTATTTTTTCAAGTTATTAATAGATGATACACCTTACCAAGTTGGGCGAATAGTATTTAGTTGGGTATGATTTCCTCCTTTAGATTGGGTTGGGAGAGTATAGACTTGAGAGAATCTTATGCTAAGTGTTGTTAGTAGAACCAATAGTAAAAGTCATAAAGGTGAGGTAGAATAAGAAAACATGGTCCTGGTAGGAAAAGGGAAAGAGAAGAAGGGGTCTAGAAATGGATCAGATTCAAAAGATGAGAAGAAGAAAAAAGACTTGTTCTAAGGTCAGATGCTATGTCTGTCACAATATTGGCTTCTATATCAATGATTTCCCACAAAGTAGGCAAAATTAAAAGAAAGGAAAGAAGTAGGTCCAACAACTTTAGCAAGTGCAGATGATATTTATAGTAGAATGGATGATGAGTTTTATCTCAGAGCTTTCATGAATAGCTCAACCTCACAGGGTACTTTTTATATAGATAATGGGGAATCATTTCATATGATAGGAGTTAGAGTGTACTTATCTAGTTATAAGGAGGACATTAGAATTTAGATTTCTATGGGGAACAAATCCAATCTTAATCTAATTGGAAAAGGGACTATTTTATTTCAAAGAGATAATATCATGTCAATTCATATTCATTATGTGTTCAATGTGCCATGCTTGGGTATAATTCTGATTTCTGTATCTTTCCTTAAGGATAAAGGGTACAATGTACTCTTTAGAGGAGTGTATTTATTAATGATGCATAAGGGATTGAAATCACTCACTACTATTGGAGTTAGGAGAAATTGACTTTATAGGTTGTAGCTTGACACTCCTAAGGCACTTATGAGTAGCAGTAATCCTAGAGATCAAGGAGATATATGGAATAGAAGGATGGGACATTGATCCAGTCAAGGATGGAGAATCCAATTAAGGACTGTCCAAACTTGCAGCAAAACCACAACACAATGGAATTACACAACAATAACACTAGATTTGGAAGAGAACATAAATCTTCATTCATAAATTCACTAATTGGATGAAATGTGTCAGGTTGTAAGGCCTTCTCGGTTATGGCCAAATACAAATAAATAGCAAGTTCTAAGAGATCAACAAGATCTGGTCTGATTCCAGCTAGTCTAGTCCTGAATAATCAATAATTGGTGGAAACCCTAAGGCAGATATGAACTTTTTCTCACAAGCCACCAAATAATCCCCTTGTGTCCAAGCATGCAAACCACTAGCTCTGCTATTAATACATACTATCAAATAACAATCTGATCTGCAAGATCCCGCAAGAACTTTTCCACAACTTCTCTTCTAAATCTCTTTTTCCAGACTTTCATCCTAAATAACTACCCCAACACCCCTTTAAATACTAATCATCAGCCAGAAGTCAGCTAGATGAAACAATTAATTCTCCCAAACAAATATTAAATGCAATACAAGTCAGCTTTTAAATAGCCTTACAATCACTAAATTCATGTCAGCCTCTAGATCCACATAGGAGAATCCAACAAAAGATACCAACAATAAATGCACCAAGTTGGCCAAGAAAATCTTCAAGAACACCTATTAGTAAGACCGTTTACCGAGGAGCAAATAAATAAGTGAGCACTAGTGAACCGACCACGCAAAGCATCACCGACCAATGTAGTTATCACCGAGCACTAGGAAAAACAAACACCTTCAATTCTTGAGTGTTCTTCAAAGACCGAGCACCACGATAAACACTGTAACTGAGCAACCAAACTCCTAGACCAAGAAAATACTTCATCAACTAAGACCAAAACTACTAATCTTCCTTTCAAAAAAAACATATTTTTGGTTGATACAGGATTGCCAAGAATCCTAGGATGCTCCTGCATCAGACACCCCAAGTAATGAAGATTTTCCCATAAGGAAATCAGGAACATCTTAAGGCAATTAGAATAGGTATGCCATATTTGTTCTTAACCCATATCTCCTCTTGTCATTCATTCCAAGTTGTCTCCACTTCATCCACTATCCCTTGCACTAAGTTTTCCTGCTTCCCACTTCCCTTATCTTTCCTCTCTACAAATGATAACAACCGACTCTGACCATCCCTTTCACTACCAATCACATCAGTACCTCGGTAAATCCCATTCTCTCTAGACTCCTCAATCAACTCGGTATCATCTGCATCTCTTTGTGTCATCAATGTCATTATCTACTATACTATTTCTGTCACAAAGACCATATGCCTCTTATTATCAACAAACTCTTCAAAAATATCATTCTCCTTTTCTTTCAAACTAGACTTTTTAGGAATAGGTTCATCAACCCTATGCTCCTAAGGTTTGTCCTGGTCACATAGACAACACCTGATAACTCCACATTCCTTAGTCCCCATCTCCTATAAAGGTAACATCTTATGCCTAGATCCTTCATGCCTAACCACATATGTGTTTGCACGACCATCAAACAAAACATTTCTATCAAATTGTCAAGGCCTCCCGAGCAATAGATGACAAGCATCCATAGGTAATACATCACACAATATTTCATCATGATAAGATCCAATCTGAAAATTAATCAAGCATTGTTCTTCAATCCTAACCTTAGACACATCTTGTATCCAACTAATCTAATAAGGATTAGGATGCTTCTTTCTTTCCAAATTCAACTTACTAACCATCTCTTCTGAAACAAAGTTCCTAGAACTGCCACCATCAACTATAACATTACATACCTTATTCTTGCACTTACATCTAGTTCTAAAAAAAATTATTCTTTGCACTAGTTCTTGGACACATGTAGCCAACCTCCTAGTGATAAGAAATTCACCTTTTTCTGCAACATTCTCAATGTCTTCTTCGGCAATCAGTGCAACTCTTTTCTTAGGACATTGAAAACTTCTATGACTCGCTTCACCACATTGATAACAAGTACCAGTGAACTCATTTTTCCACCTTCCTCTCTGTCCAGCATTAAAATTCTTAGTGACTTGCCCACTTCTAGATCCTACTTCAGTCTTCTTAGGATTCTCTACCACATTACTTTCAGCAACTGTTTCACCAGTCTTACCACCTTTATTCCTATTGTTTTGTCTCCCTTCAAACTTTTTGTTCATCTTTTCTTCAATATTTAATGCCATCTGATAAGCATATCCTATTGTTGTCATCTGAATAGTAAGTAACTCTTCTTGAATACTAGGTCTCAAACCATAAACATACCTAGCAACCTTCTCTTTATTAACTTCAGAATGACCAGTCCTAATCAAGATTCTGCAAAACTCCTCAGTATACTCCTGCACTAATTTGTTGGTCTTCTTCAAGGCTTGCATCTTCTTAAACATGTCTAACTCATAATCCACCAGAATGAATTTCTTCTTCAATTTGTCAACCATTTGGTTCCATCTAGTGATATTTCCCTTTCCTCTCCTACTTCTTTCCAGCTAAACTTCTCTCCACCAAATATTTGCATGACCCTTCAACTTAGTCTTTGCAAATCTAACTCTATCAGGATCTTCTATTTCTTTATACTCAAAGTATTCATCTATCTCATTAATCCAATCAATCAACTCTTCTAGCCAAAGGCTTCCAACAAATGTAGAAACTTCAATCTTAGATCTTTTCCCAATTTTAGACATAGCCTTCAGGATTCTATTTTCTTCTTGATCCCTAGCTTCTTCTACATCTTCTTCAAAATGATCTTCTTCCTCAGATTCATCATCACTATCTTCTTTCAATGTAGTCTTCATTCTCAATTCCTCTTGTAGATCTTGCACTTGTTTGTGCAAAGCTCTAAAATCATAAAGACTGAATTCTCCAGAAGCTTCTTCCTCTGAGATCTCATGAGTTCTCATTGGAGGCATCTTCAATCCGAGATCCTTGTACAAACTGCCTCTCCTTTGATGATTTGTATACACATTCAAGATCAACTTGCTCTGATACCACTTGATGCAGTCAAGGATGGAAAATCCAATTAAGGACTATCCAAACTTGTAGTCAAACCACAACACAATGGAATTACACAACAATAACACTAGATCTCAAACATAACATAAATCTTCATTCATAAATTTACTAATTACATGCAATGTACTGGGCTAGAATGCCTTCCTGGTTATAGCCAAATACAAACAAATAGTGAGTTCTGAGAGATCAACAAGATCTGGTCTGATTCTAGCTAGTCCAGTCCGGAACAATCATTCATTGGTGGAAACCCTACGGTAGATCTGAACTTGTGCTCACAAGACACCAAGAAATCTCCTTGTCTCCAAGTATGCAAACCACTAGCTCTTCTATTACAAACTATCAGATAACAATCTGATCTACAAGATCTCGCATGAACTTTTCCACAACTTCACTTCTAAATCTCTTTTTCAAGAATTTTGTCCTAAACAACTACCCTAACACCCTTTTAAATACTAATCATCAGCCACAAGTCAGCTGGATGAAATGATTAACTCTCCCAAACAAATATTAAATGCAATACAAGTCATCTCTTAAATAGCCTTACAGTCATTAAATTCAACATGTCAGCCTCCAGATCCACATAGGATAATCCAACAAAACATACCAACAATAAATGCACCAAGTCGGCCAAGAAAATCTTCAAGAACACCCATCGGTAAGACCATTTACCGAGCACCAGTGAACTAACCATGCCAAGCATCACCGAGAAACACAGTTATCACTGAGAGCTAGGAAAAACTAAAACCTTCAGTTAGAGAGTGTTCTTCAGACACCAAGCATCCCAGTAAACACGGTAACTGAGAAACCAAACTCTAAGACCGAGAAAATAATTCATTAACTAAGACCAAAACTACTAATCTGCCTTTCAAAAAAAACATATTTTTGGTTGATACAGGATTGCCAAGAATCCTAGGATGCTCCTGCATTAGACATATACCTCATGGAGAACTTAAATTGCTTCCTAAGACAATGATATAGTTTTTAGAGGTGAGTGCAAAGCACGATGATGTATGTAAGGGATGTGTGTTGGAAAACTTTGTGAAAGAAACATTTCCAAGGACTCATACTAGATCCAAGGGTGTTCTTGATCTAGTACATTCAGACATATGTGGACCAATTTCAATTAAATCTCTCATAGGATATGAGTACTTTGTTACTTTTTATTGATGATTTCTCTAGGAAGACCTATATATACTTCTTAAAGACTAAGGATGAGATCTTAAATTGCTTCTACGAGTTCAAATCTCTTGTAGTTAATTTTATTTGTGGAAACATAAAGGTTCTTCGGTCAGAGAATGGTGGTGAGTATAGAGGGAAAGAGTTCCAAGAGTTCTATTCTGAGGGAATCAAGAGAGAGTAAACCATTCCTTACAACTAGTAGTGAAATGACCCAATGGGGTTGTTGAGAGGAAGACTCATTCTATATATGAGGTAGCAAGGAATACACTACATGACTAGGACATGCCATGTTATTTATGGGAATAGTCATGTAGATATGATAGTTTACATACAAAAAAGTGTTCCACATAAGGTACTAGAGAAGATGATACCATAGGAAGTATTCACTAGGAATAAGAAGTAGATAGCGGAGACAAACAACCAAGTTTAATGACTATATATGGTATTAGTTAGTCTATTGACCTAGATAGTGAGCCTCCAAACTATCAGGAGTCTCCACAACATCAGCTATTGCAATATGTGATTTTTGAGGAACATACATTAATAATGTAGAATGGTGTGTGGGAGGTTGTTCCTAGACCAATAGATAGGGTTGTGCTTGGATCATGCTAGATCTATAAGATCAAGCATGGTGTAGATGGTATCATAAAAAAATACAAGGCAAGGTTTGTGGCAAAGGGGTTCACTTAGAAGGATGGAATAGACTATGAGGATACATTTCCTCCAGTGGCCAGATATACTTCTATACGAGCTATGATCTCATTTCAAGCACAGATGGGATTAAAAATTCATCAAATGGATGTCATCAAAATATTGCTTAATGGTGAATTGAAAGAGGAGGTATACGCAGAATAACTATAAGGCTTTGTAACACACAACAACAACACCCACATGTGCATATTGAAGAGAGATTTGTATAGGCTTAAGTAGGCTCCCAGGGTGTGGTAAGAGTGCATTCATAGTTACTTGTAGGAAATGGGCTTCGTAAAGAGTGAAGTGGATGCTAACCTCTACTACTTGGTGGTTGTAGGTGAGGTTCTCATTCTTGTTTTATATGTGATTGATTTTTTTTAACAAGTTTACTAGGTCTCATAAAAGAGTGCAAGGGGGACCTTGCAAAAGAGTTTGAAATGAAGGATTTTAGACTCATGAACTACTTTATGGGCATGGATATGTGGCATACAGATGGAGATATTTTCCTTAGAAAAGGGATATATTGCATCAAAATCTTGAGGCTCAAAATGGAGGATTGTAGAAGCATGTCTACATCCATGATCATGAACTAGAAAAAGGTAGAAACATACATGGAGAAGGATGTAGATCCCACCTTATACATGAAGTTGATTGGTTCTCTCATGTATTTGGTTAACACTAGGCCAGATATATCTTTTTTGCATTAAAATTTCTTAGTTAGTTCATAGTTTAGCCAAAAAGAGTGCATTGGACAATGAAAAAGTATATGTTCCATTATTTACACTAGTACAATCGAGTATGGGATTATCTGATATACTCAAGGTTAAGGAATCAAGCTGATAGGCTATACTAATCTAGATTTGGTAAGAAATTCAACGCATAAGAAAAGTACTTTATGGTGTTGCTTCAGTTTGGGATCAAGAGTTGTCTCTTGGTATAATAGGAAGTAGAAGTCCATGGCTTTGAATTTTGTAGAAGAAGAATGCATAGAAACGAGCATGACAATGTATGAAGGTATATGGCTTTGGAAGTTTCTAGTAGCCTTGTTTGGCTAGCAGGTTGAGACTATAGTGATACATTATGAAAATCAGTATTGCATTACATTAACTGAGAATCATGTGTTTCACAACAAGTCAAAAGCATATAGACATTAGGTATCACTTCATTATGGATTGTGTACAATGAAAGATTGTTCAACAAGGTAAAATTACAAAGTTGTGTTGAACACTTTTATAAAGAACATGGTCAATGTTGATTTAGGTTCACAAATTGAATTACTAAAAAGGGGCATATATGTTGAAATTTTTTAAATTACGTAAACTAATATAATATTTATTATAATTTACTTTGTGTTTGTAAATTTTTAAATAATTAAAAAAATTATTTGAATATTGTAAAATAAAAGCTAAAATTAAGTTGCCAATAAAATGTTAAAATTGGAGTTAGTTTGTCCATAACCCTTTATATAGTAATGTTTTTTTCTTTTTTATTCATTCTTTTTATGTGTATTGATAACTTGAAACTTTAGTACATGGATATATTTTTGACAATTTTTTGAATTGTATATTTAAATATAAAATTACCAATTTTCTTGTACTAAAATATATCTCTTACCATTTACCATTATAATTTGTCCTAAATATTCATCCAAAATAGAAATCAATTATATTATCTTGACATAGGTTCTTACTTCTATTGCATCATACTCTTTTCAAAATTGTGGAATAAACTTTACTATTTTTTCATGACAAGATAATCAAACTTATATTTTATTGCCAATGACTGCTTCCACTATCACTGAAAAGAGGAGTTGTTGAAACACCATTTTTTTGAAATAATTTTTTTTTTGTAATTAGACCTGAATTGGTATAAAACGTGCATTTAATAAACATTTCCAATTAGAAAAGTTGAGGCACATATCTAACTTAACTAGAATGAATCTAGATAGACCATATGTTTGACCAAAATTAATTTTTATTTAGTAATACTCAGATTTAGTTGTCCTGATAAGTTGGTCTAAAGTGTGACACAACTTTGTACTTTTATCCAACTACAATATATGCATGTATATCAACAAGTAAAAGAAATTTGGACAAAGACATTGGGAAGATAAAATTCATCTTCTTGAAAGACAAGTTCAACGTTGCGCAAAACACCTTCCTCACTAAGAGGGAGTGTTAGATTGGGTAGCTTGAGGAGGTGTTTTTATTCCTAGAATTAAAAACAATCTTTTGATGGAGGATTCAGACTTGTGAGGCAGCCTAGCGAGGCATGAAGCCTTCGAGCTACCAACCAGCGAAGGCCACCATGAAATGATTTAGGAACCCGATACGGGCCCACGCATACATGAAACCTCTTCGACTTAGAGTGAAAGACTGACGGGCATCCATAACCAAATTCACCCAGGACATGATCCTAGCCTCATCCCTTATGTTGTCAGAGCCTTGCACTCAGCAAGACTTGATCCCTGGTGGGCTCATTGTGAGCCATTCAACTTCACTAGTAGACCAAGGGCCCATTGACAAAAATAGAAATATTTTGATTTCTCGACATCTAGAAAGTTCTTAATTAGGATTTTTAAAAATTTTCTAATTGGAAATATGTTAATTATAAATTTCTAGAAAGTCATTAGAGACTTCTAGAAACTTAATTAGAGTCCAGATAATCTTTTCATGACCATTGGTTGCACAATGTGGAGATTATAAAAGTGGATCAAAGAGCATTTTGGAAAAAACAATTTTGTAAGCATATTTGTAGTGATAGAAAATATATTCTTAGTTATAGAAAAGGCATATAGAGAGCGTAGGGTACAACATTACTGGGCAAAACTTGCAGTAGTAGCTGGAGCTCTACTAGTAATAGGTAAGAAGTTAATCTATCTCTTCATTTGCTAAGTTTAATAATATTTATCTCTTGCTAAACTAGTTTTTCCTTCAGATTTTTCCAAGGGCATTTTGTCGAAAATATTGTGTCTATTAGATATTTTCTTTTCTATCCCTGTAAATGTTTTATTTTTTAATAATTATTATAAATTAATTTAACAATTTATTTAGATAGGAGATTAATAATCAATAGCTATAATAAATTTTTCACAATGTTATTTAAGGGTCACAAGCTTGAGCTGAACTAACCTACATAGTAATTTATTATATCGCTTTGTCAACGATGGTTAATTTAATTTTTCCCTTCTTTTTAAAGGTGTCCAGTCACTTTATGTATCACTCTTTTGTCATGGTTTCTCACAGACTTAATTACCCTCACCACCACTTTACCCTCCCAGCCCAATGGGCGTCAATTTCTTGGTGCAATTTTTCTTTTGTTACTTTCATTATAGAAGGCCTCTCGGTACAATCATGTGAATAGGAAAATGTATCTATCTTAATTATGTCGATAGGCTTCACCTGTAGAGTGAGATCGAGACCATTCGCAACATTTATTGTCTCATGCTGAAAACCTATCTCACACACAGATCGCTGGTGTTTTTTGGTGTCATGCGCAGACAACTAGTTTTCCAATCATAGTAGGTGAAATATTACCTCTAATTGCAAATTGAGTCTGCAATATTCAATGGTAAAACAAATTTTGTGGTTCTATGCATTTCCCTAACCTTCTTGCCAGAGAATAAGTTTCTTAGCTTTTATAACTTGGCAGTGTGAACAGGTGCTAATACTGGGGTTTTCATTTGTGAAGGCATCGAGGGTCGATCCTAAGACTTCCTTTGTCTGCGCTTCTCCCTGCAAGCTTATTTCTTCTTTTCACTTGTCTGATACATGACACCTTTGGAGACGGAAGGACCTGAGGTCCGAACACATGTTCATTCTTCTTTTTCATGGCTTCCCTGAGAATTAAAGAAATCAGACATTTTATGCTATGTGGTCTATTCGTCGTACAAGCAAAGTCTCTGCCTAGACTGGTGGAACCATTTAATACATAGAAATGATGGATGCAGTCTTCAGCATACAGGCCAGCATGAGATTCGAACCCGCATGTTAAACCACCTTTAAGAAGCCCTATCTCAAATGTAAGTCATTGAAATCTTTGAATTTTTTCTCATAATCTTTTGTTGAATATTTTCAAATTCTTTCTACCTGTGATTTCAATGGAAATATGTTCATCGTCAACCAAATATGCTAAATATTTTGGGGTTTGCGTGAATAAGGATTTCAAATTTGTTTTTGGTTAAAGGGAATAAATTTTTTTCCATGTGAGAAGTTTTCTTTAAAAGATAAGGTTCAGTATTTCATTCATTGTAGCTAAAAATGACCTGTAAACATTCATTCTAGCTGAAAATGACCTGTAAACATATATTTTAGCTAAAAATGACCTGTAAATGGCATCTGCCTGGTGAAATTGCTTGTGTGTATTAAAATATAATGATATTTTGAATAGGATTCCAATTTACTGTTTGTATTTTTTGAAATATAATTGTATATTCAATAGGATTTTACTATTTCAGCCATAGCTATATATTTCAAATGATTTTGGCCGCATTGCAAGATTTTATAGATTATTGCTTTATAATCACCTCAGGGTTTTGATTTTTGTAGCATGGATAAGTTTTTATTTTGTTCAACTCATTTTGAAATTTCTTTTGAATATATTTTGAAAATCACCAATTTTATTTCTTCAAAGAATAAAATTTTGAAGTTTTTCCATATTTGACAAATATTTTTTCCTTGTCATAATCTGCATGAATTTGTCAAAGTTGTAATACAATGGTTCGGTATGAGCATAAAAGGCATATAAATAAGGTTTTCAATATTTGTAAATCATATACACGATGCAAACACCAATGTATTTTGACAGAGTTTTAGTTTTGGATAGATTAGTTCACTGGCTATTTTTATGATATGCTTATGCAAAATATGGGTTGATGTTTTGATGTCTAGTAGAGCTTCCTTGCAAAATCCATTTCCTACACATTCTACAATTATTTCATTTCATTCCTTGACATGACATCTCTTTAAGGTATTTTGTCAAACAATTCAGCTGCTTTGTCTACGATTCTACATTTTGCATGATTGCAGGATTTTTGCATATGATTCCAAATTTTGCATGCTTGCAGGTGCAAAAAATTTCCAGCTACAATATTTGACAAAAATCTCCCTACCATTATGCTTCGATGAATATCCATACCCTACTTCAAACCTCTCATTTTTGCATGAGCAGCGAGGACACAAGCAAAAAGTTTGGCTTTATAAATGCCAATTCCTTTTTTTTGAAATTTTCCAGAGCCTTTTACATCCATTTCCTGCAAATATTATGACCATTGCATTCCATGAGACATCTCTTTGAGGCATTCAATCAAACAGTTCACGTGCCTTGTTTTTGCTTCTACATTTTTCATACACATCTACCAAAATATTTCCAATGATGATGCTTGACAAAAATCCACCTTCATCATGCTTTATGGATGTCTTTAACTTGTTCCAGATGCTCCCATTTTGTCACAGGTAGGGAGGGCGCTGACAAAGGTTCCTGAATTTGGCTTTACACCTGCCGATTGTATTTGCCTGAAAGTTTGTAAAGCTTTTTCAACAAATCCGTTTTTGAGCATATCCTGTAATCATTGCAAGCCATGAGACTGCTTTTTTTTTCATGATTATGCTATAATCTTAAATTGAAAATTCATCAATTTGATTTCTTAAAAGAATAAAATCTTGATGTTTCTCCATGTTGATGAATATTTTTTTTCGAGTTAGACGTTAGGCGTCCCCAATGAGGTTGCTTGCAATTGGAAGTCTGACACCGTAAAATAACTGTCGGTAAACGGTTTTAGACTGCCAGTAAATAGTTTTGTAATCATGGCTTTTCCTAGAATCCATGTAACTACTTTAAAAATCGTGCCAAACTCACTGTAAAATACTCCTCAGTGGTTGCAATGATGGAGATAGCCCACAACGCAGGCGAAATATTACCTCTTCCTACAAATTGAGTCTGCAACATTCAATGATAAAACAAATATTAGAGAAAATAAGTCTCTGCCCAAAATATTTCTTCCTAAAATTCCATCTTTCTCTTCCACGTGTCAGGAACAAACAATAGTACACAAATGCGATCACAACATGGCAAACAATACTTACAAGAAGACACAGTACTTCCTGTGTTCATGTATGCAAAAAGGATAACGAAATGTGTAGAAGGCCTGGTGGGGTTTTGTATGTGCAAAAGTGGAAATATATTCATTTTGTGACAAGTGCATCCTTTCTCCTCTCAGTTTACTCTGATTATGTTACTTCTGCCTCCAATTCTCAGTGGGTTTTGTGCAGCCCTTAGAGCTTCTAGCCTTAGCCAAATATCTGGTAAACATGAACTGAATCTATATCATTGTTTGGATTTGTAATTGCTAGTATAAAGCTCGTTCCATTTATTTGATTCGTTCATATACCTTGCCTTTTGATCTAAACATGAAAGTTCAACCTTTTGTAGTCTCTTATCAAGCCTACCTGCTAAGGTATTATATATTTTCATGATTTTATTGAAGGTTGATTATATTCTTGGAGACAACCCAAGAGCAATGAGCTACATGGTTGGATATTGCAGAAAATACCCCAGTGAATTTGATAACAAAGCTTCGTCTATAGTATCATACACAGTGAATTTCATCACAAAGCTTCGTCTATAGTATCATACAAAGTGGACTGATCATTTTTGAGCTGCAAGGGGAGTTATGCAACTTGGTTTAGCAGGAAGAGCACTGACAATTATGAGTAGACAAAGCTTTCCACTAATAACAATGGCTCTATAATTGGTCTTTTGGCCAGACTAAATAGAGGTCCTGGCTTTGATCAAAATTGATGCCCTTGTAACAGTACTTGATTCGTATTCAAAACGCTATGCATGTACTCAAAGTTGGGTTTGCAGGTGCTGGCTTAAATCAACTGCTTCCAAGTATTTCCTGAATTGAATCAAAATTCATGCCCTTGTTACAATACATGATTCTTATTCAAAATGCTATGCATATACTCAAAGTTGAGTTTTTTTTGGGTTGATTTTGTTGATTCAAATTTTGATTGATTAGTTGATTGAATTCTACAATGATGCATGTTTCGAAACCAACATTTTTACTTACCTTTATTATGTGAATTTTTCATTATGGTTTCAAATCAAACATCTATGAGCGTACCCCTTGAATCCAAGCACTAGTACTTACAAATCTAATATATTATTTTCATTGAAATGAAGAATTTGATGTGGAATCAATTGTTGCTTGCCTCTATATCCAGTATGTAAACGAATTGTATGTCCTTTGCTATTTCTTATATACATTGTTGTAACAAAAAAAACTAAACAATGTTTAATAAAAAATAAAATGATTCATACTCAAACACAATAAAAAAAACACATGATATTGGTTAATACTGCTGCAATATTTTATATTATTTTGTATCGTATACATTCATTAGTGCACATATAGGTATACCTATATTCTTTAAACTTCTCATTGTAACTTTTTCAAAAAGCTTACAAGCAGATGGAACTGCCGAAGGAATAATCTGTACAGAGTGGACAAGCTCGAAAATTAAATATAAATATAGGAAAAAAAAATCACTACCATAATATAATATAAAATATACATTAACAATTTTCTCATACAAAAGTCTGTTCTTCATCATCGTCAACGGAATGGAAATAAACATCAAAACAAATGTAATCTCTATGTATTCCTCGCTAAAATTAAGGAATCAAACTTTTATAATCTTCACCACAGCCCATATCCAGTATTACATTTGATCCGCTTCTTATTTGTTTATCGCCCTAAAACTCTAAAATCTCCATTAAAAACGAGTTACTCCTCCCCCTGGACTGAGCAAACGACTGAAAAATCTCCAACAAAAAAACAAACAATTAAAAACAACAAATGCCCCCGTTTCGACAGCTTAAAAGAAACGAAAAAGAGGTTAAAACTATGTACAAAATTGAATGATTTCCGTAGGCCTCTTGAGATACCCCATTGCTGTGATGATGATGATTTGTACTCCCAGGTGGTGATTTCTTCTTCTTCTTTTTATTGTTCTTCTTCTTTTTCATTACTGAAGGCAGTCTCACCATTACCCCTCTATATTCAGAAGGAAATAGCACTGATACATTTTGAGACAATACGGCTCCCTTGATGTGCTTATCCAGACTGCTAAGTTTTCTCCCTCTTGCTGTTCTGCTAAGGGACTGAGAGCTCACCAGCAACGCCTCTGTGATCAACAGGATAATCAACACAGATCTCATCATCAGAGAATTTTTCATGCTTAACATGTGTTTGAGTAAACCATATGAATGCATTTCTTATTTCATTACAGACAAAAAAAACAAAGCATTTCTTATTTCAGTACAAAAAAGAATGGATCGCTTATTTCAATAAAAAAGAAAGGCATTTCTTATTTCAATAAAAGAAAATGTATTTCTTATTTCAATAAAAGAAAAGCATTTCTTGATTCCTGACAGCCCGTCTATCTCTGCCTTGTGATACCCATTTAAAAAATATTTAATAAAGAGGTTTCTTAAAACCTACGCCACCACACTTGTAATAATTTTTTTATAAATGCTGGGCCAAGTGTTCAGAGGATTTTTGGGGCTGTGTGCGCAGCCAGTGGCCATGCGTGTGTTTTTCCATGGATAGATGGAAACGTAACGGTCACATAATCTTTTTAAAGATAGCCACGGGTGTCGGTGGAACGTCTAAACAGCAAACTAAAACGCGTATCTTATCAAAGGGAAACTTGGTTTTAACCCAAACTCTTCTTAAATATTATGCGGTTTAGTTGGCTGCATAGCCATGGGTGTCGGTAAGTGCTCTTTCGCACCTTTCTTTGCTTTTTTCTTTTCTAATGAAATATATTATATAAAATCTAAAGAAATAATAAAATATATATGGAGGACGTGGTATTTCACTCAATCTCACATAAAATGATATTAAGCGCAGTAACCAATCATAAAATATCAATTTTCGATAATGATAATAATTCTATAAATAGGCTACTGAAATATTTCTTAAGAACAAAAAAAATTAAAACTTCCATAAATAGTATAAAAACTTAGAACCATTATAAAATTGAAAACAGCAGCGCAGTACAAATTGTCCTAATTTCTTTACAATAGACAAATTTATTGAAAATATAAAAAAACAGGGACAATATTTGATGGGTCTAATTGGATATTTACAAGGAAACTCTTTCAAAAGCAATCAAAAGAAATGAGGTGTGGAAGAAAACCAGAAACATAATTCTCGGAGATGTACGAATTAAAAAAAGTGGAGAACTCGTATTTTTATTTGCATAATGTAAAGACCAACTTTTCCATAAAGAAATTAAACAATCACAAAGACTAAAATGCTCAAGGTCGACGAATAATGAATGCTATTAATGTTACATAATTCGACCATAAATGTCGATATACAATAATGATAAAAGGTGTTACTAATTACAACATTCGACCATATCATTGAAAAGTACATTCATATGAGCAGTTTAAATACAACTTTATTACAAAGTTTCGACCATCTGTCGAAATTCAATCGTATAAATCAAATATACAATAAATCAAGAATAACATTTATTTCCCAAACTGTCATATAAATAGTAACAAGGCACCACACTATAAATAATCCTTGTCTCCTAAGCCTCTAGACAGCACGTCCACCTGCAAATTCTAAGATGGGAGTGTGGTCCAGGCACTTTTTCCACCCAACCATGGAGTGGTTAGCTCCCCCAGGGCTTACCTTGACATGGAAGCACACCGACCCTGCGCGAGGAGACTAGCAACTCGGCACTGATGACTCGGAAGAATATAAAGCAACTGTGAATCTATCTACTCAACAATCAATAGTTCTAGTAGAAATCCTAATCACAGGGTGGTAAAGAGAAAATACATAGATAACCAAGCATATTAAAGGTACATATGCAGAAAATAAAACTTTGGCCAAAGTGTCTTTTCTCAATTAGATTTACTACTAGATAATTAATACTAAATTACCATTCTCTGTCTATTCCACATTACACTTATATTCTTAAAGCAAAGAAAACAATAATTCATAATACTAAACAAAACAAAACAAAATAAAATAACACCCTTCTTGACACAAATTTTGATTTCAGAAAGATCATCTTCATATACTACTCTTAACTGAAAGATCATAAATAATGATTAACATATGGTATGTTATGTACGTTGAAAGGCAAACAAACAGAAGTCATAAATAAGAACTGCAACGTTTCTACAACTGGTTTCAACTTCTTTACTACATTTCCAAGTTCCTAACATGCTTTTAATGGTCTTCAATTGAATTTAGATTAAGTTTGTGTGTAAAATAAATAAAGAGATTTGACGGTAACAATGTTATACTCCTACAGTTCAGCCAGCAAGAAACCGGTGTTTAAAAATAATTTGGGGAGCTAAGATTTTGATGGTTGTGCTTTATATAAAAAAAAATACATTCTCAGATTAGGACAATTAATTTACTCCAAATTAAAAAGGATCTACAGGCGGAGATTTACTCCAAATTAACAAATAAAAAAGATCTACAGGCAAAGATTTACTCCAAATTAACAAATAAAAAAGATCTACAGGGTATGCAAAAACAAGGATATTTCTAACAAAATTTTAAATCTTAAAATCAGACTTCTATTTTTACACAAACTTATTTAAGAATCAAACAAAAATTCAATTCTAGAGTCATCCACGATTTTCAAAAACATAGAATCATAAGATAAAAACCTATTTTCTGAGCACAAAATAGTTGGATTTTCCCTTTTTACACTGTCCTCTAATGATACCCTGCTCTTTTATATCCAACGCAACTCCTTTGAATTTCTCCAGCCCCTTGCTTTCCAATGTAACCTCCTCTCAAATCCTCCCAGCACGTGCTTCTTTTTATAAAAATTTCTACTTCTTAATTACGCTCTCCTAGATTGCCCTTCCCCTGTTCTTTTTTTTAATCTATTATGCACTGCCTCCCTCTTCATATACTATGTAGCCTCTTTTCAAACTCCCAGCTCCTTCAAAAATCATGCAGTCCCTTCAAAACTCCAAGCTCCTTCCCATGTCATGCAGCCTCTCTCCCTCCAAATAAAACTGATTTTTTTAATTTAACTCTCGTTTCCTCTCCCTTAGTCTCCGCATTAATTCCCTCTTCCCCTCTTTCCTTTAATTTCCCCCTCTTTCTTTTAATTTAGTAATCTTCCTCATTTAAATTTGCACTTCACTTTATTAATTCAGCACTTCCCCTTCTTTATTTATTTTGCACTCCTCTATTACATAAAACTCACACTTCCTCCATATTTCTGCATTCTCTCCTTTAAACTCAAACTCTCTTTAATTAAATTATCACTTCTTTCACTTAAATCCGAACTCCTCTCCATTTATGCTAGCCAACTGCAGTCAACTTTAGGTTAATGAAGAGTTTCCTCTCCTACGCACATGGGTGTCCAGATTAACACCATTCAAAAAGGAAGACTCTCTACTTCCATTTTTTAACTGAAAGTAATTATATTCCGTCTTAAATTCTTTCTTAAAAACTATGGCAAAAATATCAGATGTTCAACTAGATTCTGAAAAGAAGTCAATCACTCACAAACTAGTACAAAATGTATGCAATATAATTAAATATAAGAGATAAATTCAAATTGCATCGAATTACTATAATTTATAAAAACTAATAAATCAAAAATTAGTCACACCATATTTTTTAATTTTTGAAAAGATCAAATATTGTCTATACATCAACTATATGCATACAAAAATGAAAGAATAAAATTTTACAGATTTCAATCCATAATTCATTTCTGAAAACTTTAAAAATTATAGGTGGTGATTCATTTCTGAAAACTTTAAAAATTATAGGTGGTGTGTGATTTATTTTAGTAATTTGGAACTCATCCTTACCGAGGAGTTAGGCTCCCCTACATCAACCACACCTCATTCTCAGATCCTATTCAAAATCGAAACACTCAAAGTTTCCATCACTTACATAATATTCACCATGAGCATTTTAATCATCAAAATAGAAAAGATATTTATAACAATTTAATTCGTTCTTGCATGATTATTGATAATCACATTTAATTTTTCATCATAGAAAAAATATAAATTCATACATAATCTTTTTTTATCAACTAAAACATATCTAGCAATGTTTAATAAACCACTCAAGTCATCTACTAGCGACCAAGTCAAAAGTCAACAAAAGTCACTAATTATTTAAAAATAGTTATAATGTTAGAAAATTTGATTATGACACAGCATATTACTCCTACTCTGAAATTTGGAATAGCTTCACAAAAAACGGTAGTGAAAGTCAGCATTATAAAAACAATAGTAAACTGCAATTGCAGAACTTTCGTGGTTGCCATATCCGTAAATGTGAAAATCAAAGCCTTTAATTTATAGGTTCGCATGGGAAAATAATTCGATAGTAGGGGGAGGTTAATTTATAAAGATATTTCTATTACTATAGCATTATAGTAGTACATTTATAAAATAATAATAAAATAAGGAAAAAAAACAAACTATTTTTTAAAGAAAATAGTTTTTTAATCTTTGATAGTAAAATATTATCTTCTTTAATATAAATAAATTTATAAAATAATAATAAGTTTTAAGAAAATTAATCTTAAGAAAATAGTTTTTAATTTTTGAAAGGAAATCATTGATTTCTTGAATGAATATATTTATAAAATAATAATAAAATAAGCAAAAAATAAAAGGTTAAATTTTATCTTTTTTTAATTAAAGTAATTTTTTAATTTTTGAAAGAAAATTATTAATTTCTTCAAAGAAATAAAGATGTTTTTTTTATATTTAGTTTATCTTTGTTATCTTGAAGGCAAATTAAGTGTTTAAGGATTAAAGAATTGCAAATTGCAAATTGTGATAGCACTAGTTGCAAGCTTGGAATTTGGTCATTTTAATGGCTTAGCCCTAGATTTTGAGAAAAATATTGATTGTCAATTTTTTTAAGTTACAAATAATTTATGTTAAATTCTTTTAAATTTAAATATTTTTATCAATTTAATTAGTAATATATATTAAATATAATAAATATTTCATTTTAATAAAGTAGTCCAATTGGTTTTATCAATTGAATTTAATTAATAATGCAGAATCTAATTAATAATGCATATTAAATATAATAATTATTTTATTTTTAATAAAGTAGTTCAAATTTTACAAAGAAGTAAACAAATTTGCAATACCCTAATTATAGAAAGATAGAGAATTGCACTAGCGATTGGTTGGATTAAAAAAAAGTCACTTTACTAGTAAATGGGGAAAATGGCAATAGAAGATAAAAGTAGAGGAGGAAAAGATTTTATGTTTGAATTTGAAATTGATAAACCATATGCAATCTGAATGTGATAAAAACCCCAAATAAAAGATTGTTTGGAGAATTAGAAATGTCAACAGGGTCCAGCTAGTGGATGCTTTGATTGATAAGAAGGAAGAGTAATTGAAAGAAAGTAAAAATGAGGGATGGATGACTTGTGCAAAACCACAAATTCCTATCTTATTGTAAATTGAATCAATAAATGAGATCAAAGGAAGTACCATTGAAGAAGGACAATTAACTATGGATAGCTCTGATGTAGGATCAGAGGTTGATCGAGAGCAAGATGATCTAGATATAATAAATCAAAGGTGCATTTCCCAAACTATAGCAATGGCCTTGGATCTATTAAAAGTAGATCGGATGAAGAATAACAAAGGAAGGAAATATTTAATCAATTAAGGAAGGAAAACCTATTTTACTTAATCAAAAGAAAAGGAAGGAAATATTTAAACAATTAACAGAAGAGGAAGCATTAGAAAAGAAGTACATGCCAGTATTAAAAAATTTCTATCAAGTACCTACATAGGAGAGCCCTCCCCTTTGAAACAATGAAGGTTGTTAAGTTAGAATGTCAAGGGCCTTGGTGCCCCTAACAAATGGGCCTTGGGAAATTAAGTTTTGAATTACCTAAATGGATGGGGGACAAGATATTTTTTTGGAGAAACAAAATTGTCAAAAGAAGATTGAGAGAAATTTCTAACCTATTGCAAATGGAAAAAAAAGGGTTTTTTAAAAGATTAAATGGTGTAGTGGGTGGTATAGTAATATTGAGGAAAGAAAAGGAAATGCCATTGACTATTCTTGACTCCCACCCAAATTGTAATGTGGCTATAGCGTAACATCTCATTGAATGAATGCTTTCATTGTTATCAGGGTATTTATTTTGAAATATTTTACTCACATCACTCTAAGCCTTGTACATTCACCATGTTAATTTAGCATTCAGTGCTAGGTTTTGTTCTTTAAGTCTTCTTAATCCTGCTCCACGATATATGTTTTGTTTGCATGCTACATCTCATCCAATTAAAGGGAAATTCTTTTTTATAGAACTCTTTTTCATTTTTTTAAGATGGCTAATAATATATAAAACATCTTTGTGGGCCATGATATGTATTACTACTCCATTAGTGTTAATATTAATATGGAATTTATTGAAAGAAAGTAATAAAAGGATATTCAAAGAGAGACTAGATTTTCTAGTTGAGATGAGTGACCATTGATGATTTCAAGAATTATCAAGCATTAGAATGATGGATAGAAAGGAGTGGTTATTACAAATACTAGAAATTAAATTTGGTGGGGCTACTAATGGAAATCCCAGTCTGAAAAGAATTGGATATATAATGGAGAGGTAGTTGTGCTTGGGTTGCTTCCAAACACATTGGATTGGCTAGAAATAATGAAAGCTGAATTTGAAGCAATGATCATCAAACTGAGACTAGAGAGAATAATTTTGAGAAAATTGACATTAAGGGAAACTCACATATTTGTGTGGAGGAAATTGATCATGGAAAAATCCCTAGTGGAAAAACATACACATGCAAGGTATAACTAACCAAAATAAAGGTATAATGCATGAAAGAACTAGGTTGACCAAAATATACAATATGAAATGGGGATCATGTAAAAGGGTTATTTTTCAAAGTTCATATGACATATTGAAATACAAGACCACCTCAAGACAAGTATGATTAACATCACTTGAAATATGCCAATATAATATCTATGCTTGAATGTTTTTATTCCTAATTGCTTAGAGTTGAGAAAGAGAGTTGATATTGATATGCAAGGACTAAATAAGAACAAATATGATATAAACCAATTGAGAAAACTAATGTAATAGGGAATGAAGATGAATTTGAATACACTTGGAAATGAAATAGGAGAAGTATTTTTTTAGACTAGAATTCTCAACTCTCAAAATCTCAGACTCACCTGTAACATCAAATCTGGGCATTGAAGATTGTAATATGAATCTCTACAAAATTTGAGATGAAAATGCCAGGGATAGATCAAAAATCATCTTGTACCCAAGGATAGATCACCAATGGAATTATATACCTAGGTATGGATCTCCAATGGTGATCTATACCAAGGGACAAATTGCCAATGGTGTCCTATAATAGGTAATTTTGGCTAAAATTAATGGTATCGTTTGACTGTGTCTGATCTTTTTGATTTTGACCTTGAGGCTTCATAACCTATTCCTCCACACATTAAAATGGTAAAGAAGGTTAGATAAAGGGTTTCGCTTTAGTCGAACCCCTGTTTAGGAATCAAATTTTAAAATGAATATAAATTGCATTAGGAAAGATGGGATAAACATTAGATCTAAATGGTAAATCACCTTATACTTTGATGATACAATTTCTCTTTAGATGGGAAAAAAAATTTGATACAATAGCTTGATGTAAAAATAAATCATGAAATAAATGCCTTGAACAACAGATGTTGTAGCTCTCTAGAGTGCTTGACGAAGAAGGAAAACAATTCTTTGAAGGGTTGAAGACTAGGTTGCTTGAAGACATTGAGAATAATCTTGAAATATGATTTATTGATTGATTCTTGATCATGATAGCTTATACATAGTAATGGATACCAAAATGATGAGAGATAGGTGGTTTTATACTCAATACATTATTTAAAGGGGTTAAACCTTAGCCTGACCATCAGATTGGATTTCCTACTAAAAGATTGGCATGGACCTTTAGGGCAAATTTGGGCCAAAATCCTCAAGGATAGATCACCAATGGTGTTCTATATCCTAGGAAATGAGTTAGAATTTGAACTAGGTGCCAGGAAAATAGGGTAGATGCAAATTTTTTTAGTACAACTTATTCTGAGGCTAGGAGGGGCTATGAAGGCCACAAATAAGAATATAGGGTCTAGGTGAGGAGATGAATTATTTTATTGGAGGAAAAATAGAGAAGAACACTTAGAGATAAGGGCTAACCTTGAGTTTTGGACAAATTGAACCAATATAGGACTTATAATTTTAATTTGAGCATTCAATGAGCGTTAGGAGAATGTGAAATCAGTGTGAGAATCCATACATACTAAAATGGTGCTAAAATGAGAACCTAATTAAGGGTGCTTATTTTCTTGGATGATACAATCGGTCCTAAGGGGTTGTAGGTATCCAAAGGTGTACAAAAGGGTCTTAGGATATAGTAATGGGTCCTAGGACCATTTATGATCCCTTAAGATACATTAATGTATCCTAAGGGGCCTTATGACACATTAATGGGTCATATGACCCTTTAGGACCCATTATGTATCATAAGGGGTCATATGTGTTATAAGAAGTCCTCAGGGGTCCTAGGACATATTAAATGTATCCTAAAGGGTTGATAGGATACATTTAATGTATCAAGGGACCTTTTAGAACTAGTTAAGACACCTAGTACCCCTTAAGATATCCTAGTACCCCTTAGGACCATTTATGATACCTATCACCCCTTAAGACATCATAGGACCCATTAGTGTATCCTAGGGCCCCTTAGGACATCATAAGACACCACTAACCTATTACTACATGCATGGAAACCTCTTAGGTGGTTCACTCAAGGCACCTAAGACCCCTTAGAACCTCCTAGGACCCATTGAATCTAGGGGGTTGCAGGAAACATTAATAGGTCCCAAGGAGTTGTAGGTATCATCAGGACCCATTAGGACTTCATAAGACACTTATGACCCATTAGTACATGTATGGTGACCCCGTATGACCACTCAATCCACCTAGGACTCATTAGTGTATCCTAGGACCATTTATGACAATTTAATAGCTTCTAAAGGGTTGTAAGTTGTCCTACGACTGACTAATGTGTTATACGACCCCTTAGGACACGTATAACCCCTTAGGACCCATTGATGTGTCATAGGTCCACTTAGGACCCCTTATGCCACTTGTGACCCATTATGTCTCATAAGAGATTGAATATCACCCCTTAATGTATCCTATGACCATTTATGATCCCTTAGGACCCAGTAATATATCATAGTACCCATTAGGATATATTAACATATCCTAAGGGACCATAACTGGTCCTAACTACCAATTTTAATATATACTAGGACCCCTTAGGACTCCTTAGGACCCATTAATGTCTACTAGTGACCCTTATGACCCCTTGTTACATTGTAAGGGCTCCTAGGACATGTTAATATGTCCTAAGGGGTTGTAGGTATCCTAAGTGGCCCTAAGATACATTAATGGGTCCTAGGAGAACTTATAACCCATTAGGAAACATTAATGTACCCTAAGGGATTCCATGACACATTAATGGGTCCTACAACCCTTTATTCAGAGAATATGGATGTCTAGTCTATAAAGTACAACTATAGCAGCTAAACCCCCAGTGCAGAGGAGCTAGATGTCGTTGAGGATTGAGCACCCTGAACCCCCTCTAGCAAGTGAAGCTAGACAAGTTAAGTAGTTCAAGATGCAGGCTAGAGAAGTAGGAAGGTCAAGGAGCTAGGAGAGAAAGAATTTACTCAAGGGCTTGCTAACATATTGTTGTAGGACCCCTTTGAACCTATTATAAATCATAAGGGGTCATATGTGTTATAAGGGGACCTAGGACACATTAACTATATCCTAAGGGATCCTAAGACACTTTAATGTATCCTACAACCCCTTAGAATTAGTTAAGACACTTACTATCCCTTAAGACATCCTAGGAAACTATTAGGACTATTTTAGTTTAACAATCAAGATACTATTTATATCATTTCTTATCATATTTTAGCTAGGAGCCTAGGACCCACTAGGACTATTTTAGTTTACTAGTCAAGATACTATTCATATCATTTCTTATGATATTTTAGCTAGGAACCTGTATCCTCATAGATGCTAAAATTTTCTACTAAGTAGTTACCACTTATTTCTAGCCCCTCTCCCTCCCACTGTTATTGAAAAATTAATTTCAAGTTTTAAGTTGCAGTTGATCCAAATTAATATATAGTGAAAGATTTTAATTTACATATTTTTTTTAAGAATTAAAAATTTACATGGAAACACTCCAAGTGCTTAAATTTAAGTAGAAAGAAGTTGCACATTATGACTATTTTAGTTTAACAGTCAAGATACTATTCATATCATTTCTTATCATATTTTAGCTAGGAGCCTAGCACCCATTAGGACTATTTTAGTTTACTAGTCAAGATACTATTCATATCATTTCTTAACATATTTTAGCTAGGAACATGCATCCTCATAGATGCTAAAATTTTCTACTGAGTAGTTACCACTTATTTCTGGCCCCTCTCCCTTCCACTTCTATTGAAAAATTAATTTCAAGTTTTAAGTTGCAGTTGATCCAAATAAATAGATAGTGAAAGATTCTAATTTACATATTTTTTTAAGAATTAAAAATTTACATGGAAACACTCCAACTACTTAAATTAAGTAAAAAGAAGTTGTGGAGAGACATGGGATAATTTTTTAGTTTTTGAAAAAATTCCTTGTTGAAAAAAAATGAAACAAATAATTTTTTATTGCTTAAATTCATTTCTAAGCATTGACATACCTAATTATATGTTATAAGTTTTTTAGGTTTTTATTAAAGATAAAAGAGCTTTTTATAGGACCTAAAAACCCATTACAAATAGATTCTAACAGGATCTGGAACCCAAAATCTCTTTTACAACGAATACAAATAATAAATAAAAAAAGAGAACAGAGGTTCAAAACCGCAGTCAGAGGCCATTAACAGATCGACGCTGTGGTGTTGGATTGTAAGAAAAGAAAACGCGTTAATCTGATAAATACACATACATAACTATTGTAAGATCAGAATCTCCATACATCTATATAGTGATAAAAAATAATAGGAGAAGATTGATTAAAAACCCAAACATCTTTCCATTGCAATGATTAAAAGCCTGAATACCCGCACCTATTAATAGGCTCATGCCAACTCAAGGCTTGCGACTCCAAGAAAATAGTCTGGCTCCACGCTGAAGTTAAAGATTTTTATTTGAATCTGCTCTAACTACTCTGTGTAATACGATGAACAGCTTCAGATATTGAAGTTCGGTGTTGACCTCCTACCTGCATTGGGAAGGCGCTACATATTAAGGGGATAGCCAAAAACCCTCATTACTCCCACTCGCCAATTGGGAAATCATCATTACAAGCTGTGAGTATTCTGGCAGAGTTGAACTGACCAGATTGGATACTTGGTCGCTGCATTTGGTGAAATAAAGCCAATGCCTCGTTGATGAAATTTATGACAAGCTATTACAAGTATTTTCATGTCATCAATAACTTTACAAGTTATTTATTCAAATAATAATATCTCTGGTCCACTTCATAACTTTTTTATAATCTGTTGTTTTTCTTAAATTCATTGTTGTAAGAAATAAAACGTTTACTCAAAAGTAAAAAATAACAATGATTCATACACACACAGAATGAAAAACAGACACACAAATTGATATTGGTTAATATTGCTGCAATATTTTATATTATCTTGTATCCTATAAATTCAATAGTGCAGATATATATATTCTTTAAATTTCTCCTGCAACTTTTTCAAAAAGCTTTAAAGCAGATGGAACTGCCGAAGGATTAATTTGTATAGAAATTGAATGGACAAGCTTGAACATTAGATATAATATAAGATATACATTAACAATTTTCTCATACAAAAGTGTATTCTTCACAATCGTCACTGGAATGGAAATAAATGTATTCTCTGTGTATTCTTCGCCAAATTAAAGACATCAAACGATTAAACCTTTCTTTCTTTAAAATCTCCCAAACAAAATCAAAGAATGAAAATCAAATGTCCCCGTTTCGACAGCCGAAAAGAAACATAAAAAAGGGTAAAACTATGTACAGAATTAAATGATTTGCATACGCCTTTTGAGATACCCCATTGCTGTGATGACGATGATAATTTGTACTGCCAGGTGACTTCTTCTTCTTCTTTTTCTTATTCTTCTTCTTCATTACTGAAGGCAGTTTCACCATTACCCCTCTATACTTGGAAGAAAATGGCACTGAATCATTTTGAGACAAAGCAACTCCATTGATGTTCTTATTCAGTCTGCTGAGTTTTCTGCCTCCTGTTGTTGTGGTGAAGGAGTGAGAGGTCGCTAAGAAGACCACTGTGATCAAGACAATAATCAAAGAATTTTTCATGCTAAACATTCTTGAAGCTGATTTATTGTCCTGTGATGTATTATCGCGGTAAACCCTCAAAACGTACTTATTGATTCCTGAGCTGACAGCCTGTCTAGCTCTGCCTTACGATACTAGTTTGAAATAATTTAATACAGAGGTTTGTTAAAAAAACTACATCATTTGTGAAGACTCCCTAGTAAATGCTGGCCAATGTCTAGTAGCGGGTTTTTGGGCTTGTGTGCGGTGCCAAGTGGCCCTGCATGTGTAGCACTGTAGAGGGAAACGTAACAGTAACAATTTCTTTTTTCGGTACAGTCGGTAAGTGCACTTTCAATTAAATATAAACTTTCCCACCTCTCTTTCCTTTTCCTTTTATAATAAAAAAAACTGGTGCTTGTAAACCCCCCTCCCCCCCAAAAAATGCAATGGGTACGTCGATATGAATCGATTAGTTATCTAGTTTATTTCTATTTTTAATTATGAGTTAACTATTTTTTTATAAAAATTAGACTAATATGTTATATTTAATAACATTATAAGATTAAAAATAAAAAATTGATGAGAAAATTTATGTAAATATTTTTGTGTGTAAATTGTATGATTTATGATTTAAAGTGGATTCTTTAGTCTAATGTAAAAATTTAAAAATATATACTAAATAATATTTGTTAATTTAAATCGAAATAAATAATAAATAATATTTAATTATTACAAATGTTAAACACAATATTTTTATTTTCTTAAAATGCTAGATATCATGCTATTTTGTTTAGATAATAGCCGTATTCATGTAGAATAGTTTCATGCCCATCACAGAAAAGAAGAGTGTCTCCACACTATCCTTTAGA